>CM031376.1:27203206-27483304 GCA_018208015.1 Medicago ruthenica
CTCATTGATCTTCAGATTAGGCACACCTCTGATAGCTTCAGTACTTAGGATTTTCTTCATGCCTTTCAAGTGCAAATGTCCCAGTTTCTGGTGCCAGAGTTTGACTTCTTCTTCTGAACTTATAAGACAAGAAGTCAGACTTCTTTCTTCTTCAGAAACCCACAAGTAACAATTGTCTTTGGATCTGCAGCCTCTCATCTGAATCTTGTCTTCCTGATCAGTAACAATACACTCTAGTTTGTTAAACTTAACCTTCAAGTCCTGATCACAAAGTTGGCTAATACTGATCAGATTTGAAGTTAATCCTTCCACCAGTAGCACATCATTAAGTCTGGGCAACCCTTCTCTGATCAAATCACCAATACCCAGAATCTGACCTTTTACACCATCTCCAAATGTCACATAACTTCTGGAGTATGATCTGATATTGCTCAGCAGCTTCTTCACACCAGTCATGTGTCTTGAACACCCACTATCAAAATACCAATCTTCTTTTGAAGTGGCTCTCAAAGAAGTATGAGCAATCAGGCCTACATTCTGAACCTTAGGTTTCCACACCTTCTGAACACTGTGTCTGGGTGCAGCTGGTTGCACTCTTCTAAATTGAAAGTGTTCAGGGTAACCATACAATTTAAAGCAGAATGGTTTGATATGCCCTCTCTTTCCACAATGATGACAGACCCATGGATGATTCCTCCTCCTTCTGTTTCTGAAAGATTTCTGGGGTTGCTTCTGAGGTAGCATCTGACCATGCTTCTGACCTTGCATCTGAACATACTTCTGACCTTGCATCTGAGGTCTCTTCTGAGCTTGCATCTGGGATTATCAGTTTTAGTGGCAGGAACAAACTCTTTAACAAGAATCTTCTGTTTGGAGTTCTGAGTCTGATCATCAAAGCCTAATCCAGTTTTTCCTTGTTGCTGAGCACCCAAGATTTCATCCAACACATTAGTAGCAGTATTCATCATTCTAACCTGCTTTTTCATATGTTCAAGTTGGGAATTTAACTGGTTCACTTCTTCTTTCAAATTTGAATTCTGCACAAGAAGTTCTCCCTTTTCAGCTTCCAGTTGAAAAATAGTCTCCTTCTGATCCAGCACTTGTTTGCAAACCTCAGCACTTCTGGTATACAGCTTCCTGTAGTTGTCAGCTAGTTCATCATATGAAGTTTTAACAGCTTCAGACACAGATGAACCTTCAGACTCTGAGTCAGACTCTGAAAAAGTCTCAGACTCTAAAGCAGGTTCCTTCTTCAAGATAGCTCCTGACCTCACTACCAGACCAGTATCACACATACCAGATTCACTATCATCATCTTCTTCAGAACCATCATCAGACCATGCAACAGCTAGGCTTTTCTTCTGCTTTTTAAGAAAAGTAGGACACTCAGTTTTGATATGTCCATAACCTTCACATTCATAGCACTGCACACCTTTGGCTTGGTTACTTTTCTCCTCAGACTTGGTCTTCTTCTCATCAGTTTGTTGCTTTTTGTTATTGAATCTGAAGTTCTGACCTTTGGCTTTGGATTTTCTGTTAACATTCTTCAGAATCTTGTTGAATTGTTTTCCCAGCAACACAAGAGCTTCTGATAAGTCATCTTCTTCAGACTCTTGTTGATCATCAGCTTCAGAATTCACACTAAAAGCTACACCTTTTCCTTTCTTCTCAGTCTGTTTACAAAAGGCAGTTTCAAAGTTGAGCAAAGACCCAATCAGCTCCTCAAGCTTCATAGTGGTGATATCATGAGCCTCTTCAATTGCTGTAACCTTCATGTCAAACCTTCTGGGCAGGGACCTGAGGATTTTTCTTACTAACTTCTCATCAGACATCTTTTCACCAAGAGAATCAAAAGAATTTGCCATGTCAAGCACATTCATATAAAAATCCTGGATATTTTCATCCTCCTTCATCTTCAGGTTCTCAAACTTGGTGGTCAGCAGCTGCAATCTGGACATCTTCACCTTAGAAGTTCCTTCATGAGTGGTCTTCAGAATTTCCCAAGCATCCTTAGCCACAGTACATTGTTTGATGAGTCTGAACATGTTCTGATCAACACCATTAAAGATAGCATTCAAAGCTTTTGAATTTCCCAGTGACAGATCATCTTCAGCTTTGGTCCATTCCTCCTCAGGCTTCAGAACCTCAGTCTTGTTACCATCTTTGTCTGTATACACAGGATGATCCCAGCCTTTAATCACAGCTTTCCAAGTCCTGCTGTCAATAGACTTTAGAAAAGCACACATCCTTGACTTCCAATACTCATAGTTTGTGCCATCTAATAGGGGTGGTCTATTGACATAGCCTCCTTCTCTATCCATGCTTGCCAGATATTAACTCCTCTGGATCTCACCCAATTTACAGGAAGGGTGCCAGCTCTGATGCCAATTGAAATTCTGGCCAGGCAATACTTAAGAGATTTCAGGTTCTGAACCTAAACAGGTTTTGAACAATGTCTCAGCACAATTTAAAGCAGATAAATAGCAGAAAAAAATGCAGGAAAGCTAAAGAACACACAAGGTTTGTTAACCCAGTTCGGAGTAAACACCTCCTACTCTGGGGGATACCAATCCAGGAAGGAATTCCACTATAGGAATTAATCCTTATGACTCAAGACACTGACTCCCAGTTCCCAGCCTAAGCAATTAACTTCCTCCTAGTCTTGAATTCTACCCAACACGTTGAGTATTAGAAAACCTCTAACTTCCTATTCAAGCAACTGCAACCCAGCTACTTGAACTACCCTTTGAACTTAACCCAGTTCTGAACACAAAAACTCCCCTGTTTTGAATACACCTTCAAAGACAAAACTTCATTCGTACCTAAAGGCTTAGAATGAATTACAACTCAATGACAATCCTAAACCAACTCAAAACATATGAGTGGCGTACAAAAACAAAGCAAAAGCTTAAAAACAACTAAGACTCTATTTCTCTGAATAATACTCTTCAATTCGTATCTTGAATAGCAGCAGCCCTCCTCCTTATATAGCCTTCAGTCTTGCAAAATAAAACTAATCTTCTGATTTGATTTGTTACTGAAATAAGATTGGTCCAATAATGTAACAAATAAAACTGTACTGAATCTTTTAAAGATTATAACAGGAAAATATGAATTTCATATCTTTGAACCAAATCTTCAATAAAATCTTCTCCAAATAAATCAGCATTCTAGAAGCAATATGCGTGGATAAATCCTCATAAATCTTGCAAAGATTCGCATAGAAAAACCTTGAAAATAACCAGCTTCTGATGAAGTCAACATAAGTCAATGCTGGCATCAGAACCTGAATCAGCTTCTGAAGTGCTACAGTGCTTTCAGCTTCTGATGGCATTTTCAGCTTCTGAATGGCTTCAAAATTAAAAACTTCCAACTGAAGAAATGTTATACATATGGAGATGCTTCTATTCAATATCTTGGTTTTGCCAAAACATGCAGCCAACACCAAAAGACTCAACAGAAACTTTGAACAATTGGAGGGCTATCGCAATTCCCGAGATCATTACCAGGATCAAGTAATAAACCATGTTTGTTTGTTTTTTACTTTTAAAAAAAAATCATTTAGCTCTGCCCAAGGCAAATGATTAGTCGTGTGGGGCCCCCATGTTTTAAAAGTTATTTACAATCATGAATAAAAACATTCTTTTATGTTCATTTGAGTCTTTTTCTTTTTGCATTTGTTTTAAAAAAAATTTTCTACAAAAAAAAAGCCTAAAAAAAAAATCATACTCATGCAGATCTACAAATCCACCCTCCAAAAACAACACTGCCTTAAACCCTTATGACTTCGATTGCCCGATTAATCAAACGGAAGATGATGAAGAGGACGATTATGAACCGCCTGAAGAATTGTCTAGACTTGCAAATCAAGGGGATAGGGTAATACAACCTCACCAAGAATCAGTTGAAAAGGTCAACTTGGGGACCGAAGAGGATAAGAAAGAGGTCAAGATAGGAGCCTTCCTGCACGAGGATGTGAAAGGAAAGTTGATCAAGCTTCTGCAAGAGTACGTGGACGTATTTGCTTGGTCGTATCAAGACATGCCGGGTTTAGACCCTAACATCGTTGTACACAAGCTGCCACTCAAGCCGGAATGCCCGCCAGTGAAGCAGAAATTGAGAAGAACTCGACCCGATATGGCTCTCAAGATCAGAGAAGAGGTCAAAAAGCAATTCGATGCCGGCTTCTTAGCTGTAACCAAGTATCCAACATGGGTTGCCAACATTGTGCCAGTTCCGAAGAAAGATGGCAAGGTGAGAATGTGTGTGGATTATCGGGACTTGAATAGAGCAAGCCCAAAGGATGATTTCCCGCTACCACACATCGACATATTGGTGGACAACACAGCCCAATTCTCAGTCTTTTCCTTTATGGATGGCTTCTCGGGATATAACCAAATCAAGATGGCTCCAGAGGATATGGAGAAAACTACGTTCATCACTCCATGGGGGACATTCTGCTATAAGGTAATGCCTTTCGGATTAACAAATGCCGGGGCAACATACCAAAGAGCAATGGTGACTCTTTTCCACGACATGATGCATAAGGAAATTGAGGTCTACGTCGACGATATGATTGCCAAATCCCAAACGGAGGAGGATCATCTAGTCCATCTACAAAAGCTTTTCGAACGCCTAAGGAAATTCAAGCTGCGCTTAAATCCTAACAAGTGCACATTTGGCGTTAGATCCGGAAAGTTATTGGGCTTCATCGTCAGCCAAAGAGGTATTGAAGTGGATCCTGATAAGGTAAAGGCCATCCAAGAAATGCCAGCGCCAAATACCGAGAAAGAAGTCCGGGGTTTCTTAGGAAGATTGAACTACATTGCCAGGTTCATCTCACACATGACAGCTACCTGCGAACCAATCTTCAAACTGCTAAGAAAAAACCAAGCCGTTCATTGGAATGAGGATTGCCAAGAAGCGTTTGACAAGATCAAACAATACCTGCAAGAACCACCAATTTTAATACCTCCTGTTCCGGGTAAACCCCTCATCTTATACCTAACCGTACTTGAAGGATCAATGGGTTGTGTGTTAGGACAACAAGATGAAACGGGAAGAAAAGAACACGCAATCTACTACCTAAGCAAGAAGTTTACTGACTGTGAAACAAGGTATACTTCACTTGAAAAGACTTGCTGCGCTTTAGCATGGGCTGCTCGACGTCTAAGGCAATACATGTTGACCCATACAACTTGGTTGATATCGAAGATGGATCCCATCAAGTACATCTTCGAAAAGCCTGCCCTCACAGGGAAGATAGCCCGTTGGCAAATGCTGCTGTCTGAGTACGACATCCAATATGTTGCTCAAAAAGCCATCAAAGGGAGTGTTTTATCCGAGCACCTTGCTCACCAACCATTGGAGGATTATCAGCCCATACAATTCGACTTCCCGGACGAAGATGTCGTAGCTTTGAATGACGAAGAAGTCACAAGCGATGATGAAGGGCCAGAACCAGGAGCTCAATGGAAGCTCGCTTTCGACGGCGCCTCAAATGCCATGGGACACGGTATCGGAGCAGTTTTAATCTCCCCAAGAAATGGATACCAGCCCTTCACAGCAAGGTTATGCTTTGACTGCACCAATAACATGGCAGAATATGAAGCATGTATCCTAGGCCTCGAAGCAGCAATTGATCTAAGGATCAAAAACCTTGAAGTATACGGTGACTCAGCCTTAGTCATCTATCAAGTCAAAGGAGAATGGGAAACAAAACATCCCAATTTAATTCCCTACCGAGCCTGGGTTGTAGAATTGATCAAGCATTTTGATGAAATCAACTTCCACCACATACCTCGAGAAGAAAATCAGGTAGCAGATGCTTTGGCTACATTATCGTCAATGTACCAAGTAAATTTCTACAACGAAGCACCAATCATAAGGATGGATCGTAGAGACAAACCAGTTGTATGCGCATCAGTCGAAGAGGGACTTGACGACAAACCTTGGTTCTACGACATCAAGCGATACCTCGAAGAGCAAGAGTATCCAGAAAATGTCTCGCACACCGACAAGAGGACCCTCAGAAGGTTGGCATCCCAATTCTTCCTCAGTGGAAATACCCTCTACAAAAGAAATTATGACATGGTCCTGCTCAGATGTGTGGATAAACATGAAGCGGACATGCTCATCAAAGAAATCCACGAGGGATCTTTTGGAACCCATGCTAATGGGCATGCAATGGCAAAGAAAATTTTAAGGGCGGGCTACTATTAGTTAACCATGGAAGCTGACTGTTTCCACTATGCCAAGACTTGTCACAAGTGCTAGATTTACGCCGACAAGGTGCATGTACCACCAACTCCACTGAACGTCATGACTTCACCTTGGCCTTTCTCTATGTGGGGCATAGACATGATTGGAATGATCGAGCCCAAAGTGTCAAATGGACATCGCTTCATCCTCGTTGCCATCGACTACTTCACCAAATGGGTAGAAGCAGCTTCGTATGCAAACGTAACCAAACAAGTGGTAGCCCGATTCATCAAGAAGGAAATCATTTGCCGTTACGGCACTCCCCACAAAATCATCACCGATAATGGGGCAAACCTAAACAACAAGACAATGAAGGAGTTGTGCAAAGATTTCAAGATTGAGCACCATAATTCCTCCCCTTACCGACCAAAGATGAACGGTGCGGTAGAAGCAGCCAATAAGAACATAAAGAAGATCATCCAAAAGATGGTGACAACATATAAGGATTGGCATGAGATGCTTCCCTTTGCGCTACATGGCTACAGAACAGCCATTCGCACTTCAACTGGGGCAACCCCCTTCTCCTTAGTATACGGTATGGAAGTTGTTCTCCCCGTAGAGGTGGAAATTCCTTCGTTAAGGGTCTTGATGGAAACCAAGCTAGAAGAAGCTGAATGGGTCCAAACAAGGTTCGACCAACTGAATCTCATAGAGGAGAAGCGTCTGACGGCAATATGTCACGGACAACTCTATCAAAGGAGGCTCAAGAGAGCATTCGACAAGAAGGTCCGTCCTCGAGAGTTCAAAGAAGGAGACCTAGTGCTCAAGAAGATATTACCTATCCACAAAGATCCCCGAGGGAAGTGGACTCCCAGCTATGATGGGCCGTACGTGGTAAAGAAAGCTTTCTCAGGCGGAGCCCTGATCATCACCACTATGGACGGAGAAGAGTTCCCACTCTCAATAAACTCCGATGCAGTCAAGAGGTATTATGCCTAAAAGAAAAAAAAAGAAAAAAGCTCGCTAAATCGAAAACCTGAAAGGGCGGTTTAGGCAATAGAGAGCGTCCTGCTAGATTGAAAACCTGAAAAGGCGGTCTAGGCAAAAATTAAGGACATCAAAAAAGGAAATACACCCCGGTGGATTGAAAACTCGAAAGAGCGGTCCAGGCAAAAGTTAGGGGTTAACAAAAAAAGAAAGGCAATGACTGCAGCATCCAAGCTCCGGACAAGATTCAAGAGGAGAAGAATCGGTCTCATCAGCATCTTCCAACAAGCAAAAATCTCGAAGTCATAAGGAAATAGCATGTGTTGTGCCAAAACCAACATTTTCTTTTTGCTTTTTCTTGTCTTTCTCTATCTCACTTTTCACTTTGTGTATTTTTTACCCATTCAAGAGGTCAAATCTGCATTGAATAAATTTCCTTTTTGTTATTTTATGTTCTCAGTAGCGCATAAAATTTTGTTTTATTCATGATGAAAATGCTTTAAAACATGGGAAGTAAACAAAAGAATTTTCTTCCAAAAAAGAGAAAAAACAAACAAACATTGCCTTATTTTGAATCTTCGTGAATTCTGAAAGAATTGCGGTAATTCCCACCAAAATATTGCACCAAAGGACTTATGCTCCTTAGCAAAGGCAAGTGCGTAGCTCGCGGCACGCGGAGCGCAAAAACCCCCCAAGGGTTAGGAGGAGCAGATTCCCCAGTAAACACCCTAAACATCCAAACACCAACCAAGGCTGGATATCGATCATGCTTCCAAAATAATCCTTATATCCCCATAAGCCAAACCTCATTGATATTCCCCAGGGAGTCTCAACCCCAAACAAAAGTCCAATCATTATTGGCAAACCCACACAAATCTTCGGGCCTAGGCTCGAACTACACCGGTTTTGATCCCATTCTGGTATGTAGGCAAAGGACCTCGTCCTTCCAAACCGACCAACCAAAAAACCAAAAAAAGAGGAGAGCCCAATCACAACCACAACCAAGACCGACTTTGCTCGGCACCCAACCAGCATCATTTCATTTTCATTCATGCATGCATATACAAATCATTCATACACATGCATTTCATTTCGTAAATCATGCATCCTCAACAAGGATTCTCCAGTGAGTATCACATATTCACCAACATCCATCAACAGTCAAGTAAGCGTTCCCCAGTGAACCTCCTTCACTAACTGTCCCCAATTCCCCAGACAGAATCTTTGTTTGAGTCCATCTCATATCATATTACATTACATATCACCGCATATCATACTGCATAACATGCATCATACAATCATGTTTTCCAGTTCAACCAGGGGCACCTATTTAGGATAAGACCACAGCTCGTTAGGAATCGACATTCAGTGACAGTGCCTGAATAAGATCACCTAGCTTAGGTATCGACCTCTAGTGACAGTGCCTAGAGTAGATCACCTCCATCAATGTTCAACCTCTAGTGACAGTGCCTAGAGAAGATCACCTCCATCAATGTTCAACCTCTAGTGACAGTGCCTAGAGAAGATCACCTCCATCAATATTCAACCTCTAGTGACAGTGCCTAGAGAAGATCACCTCCATCAATGTTCAACCTCTAGTGACAGTGCCTAGAGTAGATCACCTCCCTCAATGTTCAACCTCTAGTGACAGCGCCTAGAGAAGATCACCATCCTCAGGAATCGACTTCTAGTGACAGTGCCTAGATAAGATTACCTTCATCCCCCAGTGAATCTACCTCCAGTGTTAGCGGCTGGATACGATCAACCTTTTCCAACCATTGCATTTGCATTTCGCGAAGGACAAAATTCGGGTCCTTCTTTTTACTTAATTGATCTTCGCAAAGAGTTCATGAGATGCCCTCGGCACTCACGCACTCTATGCGAAGACACAATTAAGTAGGGGCAGCTGTAGTACCCTAATTTTGTCCTAAGCATTTTAAAACAAAAATCAAAAAAAATCAAAGAGGGGAAAAAGTCAAAAGTCAACAAAAGTCAACAGAAAAGTCAACATTTTAAAAATGCTGACTTCGCACTGCGAAGGTCACTTCGCACTGCGAAGTCTGCGATTTTTCTGCAGATTTTTGGTTTCTTTGATTTAATTCCAGAATTTGTTGCATATAATTTCCATAATTATTTTAAGTAGCATTCATGGCTAATTGGGCCAAGCAAAACCAGAATT
Source organism: Medicago ruthenica (assembly GCA_018208015.1). Taxonomy (NCBI): domain Eukaryota; kingdom Viridiplantae; phylum Streptophyta; class Magnoliopsida; order Fabales; family Fabaceae; genus Medicago; species Medicago ruthenica. Next base: position 27,212,574 of record CM031376.1, read on the forward strand.
GAAGGACTTGCCATTAATGCCAAGGTTGGAAGCTTTTTCTTCCAACCTAGCATGTGACAAGCAAGTGGGCTTGCCCTTGGGCAGCTCTAGTCCCTCCCATATGACCTGCTAACCACCACAAGGTTGCCAGCCACCTGCTTGAGGACTTTCCTCCTGCTTGCTCCCCCAAAACCAGTCAAACTAGCTGGATTTTCTCACTTGAAAAGCCATGAGTGCCTACTCTGTTTTTGCAGCAGCTTTTCACCCCTCACACCAGCCATAAGTAGCCTTTTTCATCCCTCAATCTCTGCACATTACAGTGCACGTTTTCATTGATCAACCATTGAGATTGCAAGGATTGATCCCCAAGCATTAGCCAATTGCAATTCAGCTTTGTTCTTCATCATTACCTTCTAGAATTGGTTGAATTTGTGGCTGAAATCAGGCTGAATCTTGCCCCTTGGTACAAGGCAAGGTTGCCTCTATCCATTAGCATTTAATGCAAAAGGATCCAGCTTGATCTTAGCCACAAATCAGCTGAATTTTGGGATTTAGTAATGATGAAAAAGATTTGGTTTTGGCCTATAAATAGAAGGCAATGCCCAAGGTTTCAAACACAATTAATAACAGCATTTCAAGAGCAGAAACTCTACTCATTTCAGCTTACAAACCCTCACAAACAACCAGAAAAAACCAATCCAACACAAAGCTTTACCAAGGTTCAAGCATCATCACCAATATCAAAAAAACCTTTGTGAAAGCCTTCAACCAATACAAATCACTTGCAGCTGGAGCTTTGCTAAGGAGTTCTGTAAGTTTCTAAGGCTTTATCTTGTATTTACAATTGTGTTTGCATAGCTATTTTGGTTCAAAACCATTTGTTTCTAAAAAACCCCTTTTGAATTTCAAAGAAATCCCAAGGTTTTCAAAACATCAAAACTGGTTTGTCCAGCCTTTTTCACCCCAAAAACTCAAAGTTTTTCACCCACCTATAAGGTCCTGAGTGTGTTCAGAAGTTGTTTCTGAACAAAAGTTCAGAAACAGCTTCTGAACTCAAAATTTCGCATGCTTCGCAGTGCGAAGTCATGGTCGCAGTGCGACCATGACAGAACTCAGAATCTGAGTTTTTGTGTCAAAATGACCAATTTTTGAGGTTCTAGCCCCAGAGCTCAGAACCTAAGAGTTTTTAAACCCATGTCTTTCAAACCATAACAAGGATTTTGCATAATTTTGACAAAATCACAAGTTCGTATGACCATTATGTGGATAACTTGCAAAACAAGTTATGTTCTCAAACTTTCAAAACCACATGAACAAACAAGCTATGTTCATCATTTCAATCTAAACTTGAACAATAAATATTGTTCATGATTTTCAAAACTCAAACATGAACATACGCCGAATACGTTCGCATTTTCGCAAAATGAGACGAACTTGTGCGTTTTCTAGCAAAATTTGCTAAACCTTCCCATTTTGGGTTTTCAAACCAAATGTTTTGACATACCTTGGGATTTCTAAAGGATTCAACCCAAAAACATGAATGAAAAAGGGATGGTGTGACGTATGTCTCTCCATCGCCCCGATTGTACGAATGCGTGACGTATGTCTCGTCGTTCGGACAATCGTCATTCCTTTTTTCAATATGTACAACTCTAACCAAACCAAACCTTGGCCCCTTGTGGTCAATCCAAACCTTTTGGTCCCCCGTGGCCATTAGACTCACCCCTCGACTCGTTTGAGTCCACTCGGTCAATGTTCGACTCGTCCGAGTCCATTGTACCCGTTCTTGATCTCAGTGGATCAATCGAACAACCGCCCGACTCTTCGGAGTCTACTCGGTCAATGATTGACTTGTATGAGTCCATTGCACCTCTCTTGGTCCCATAGCGACCAATTCGAACCCTTTTACCCTAACAGACGTACCTTTTAACAATTCTAATGCGATTCACGAACAAACGCTTAATAAGTCTCCCAAGCGCGAGCATACAAGCTATACGCTTAATAAGTCTCCCGAGCGCGAGCATACAAGCTACGTTTTAATCGCAAGAATTCGGTTAAAACATCGTCCATCTAAAAATAACCAACACATGTACGTTTTTCTACCAAAGAACTACGTACGCTTTGAATTCTCCGACTACCGGGAGATACGTAGGAGCAAGATCGACATCTTGTCAAGCGCAATAATAAAAAAACTTTTTTCTTTCGTTTGTTTTTATCTCTTTCCCCCCCTTTATTATATTTTTAACATAAATGAACATGCGCGCAAAATATAAAAAAAAAACAATTCAAGCTTTGACCAAATAGAAGGTTCCCGTTGAGTACAACGGACGTGAGGGGTGCTAATACCTTCCCCTTGCGTAACCGACTCCCGAACCCGACAATGGTTACGATGACCAATCCTTATCCTCATCGTCAAAGGGTTTTATTATCGTTTCCCTTTAAACAAAAAAAACTTAAGGGTTTATCAACGTCCCCTTTACACAAAAACTTTGGTGGCGGCTTCACAAAGGCCCTCCGAGCGTTTGCGAACGACCTCGGAGGATTTGCGCGTCTTTTTCCCCAAGGAAAAAAAACGAGGTGCGCACAGGTTTTACACATTAATAGGTTTTTCAAATATATATATTTTTTAGTTTGATTTTATTCCAGAAGTTTGATATTATGTAGTACTTTATCCTTATATTTAAAATTGAAACAATAAATCACCATTTATTGGGACCCAAAAAATTAAATTTTGTAAAGATATAACTATTTTTGTGACTGTGATAAAGTAGCGGGCAAAATTACACTTATGCTTAAAATTTTATAACAAATACTAAATATATTCTTTGACTGATGTTTTTTGTTGTCGGGTGAGGTTTGTCGTGCTATCACAAAAGTGAGGCTTCGTTCGTGTATTTGAAGATAAAAGAATTTTGCCTTGATTAATGGTCAATTCTTCTTCGTTTTGGATTCTTGTTCAAAAATTGAGTCATTGTTGTTTCTGCTAACATTGTAGCAGTATAATACACATTTTGTCATTGTTCTATTGTTACACTTTATAAGTTAGGAACTAAATTGTACTTCAGTAGTTACCTTTGGGTTTCATTTTAACTCATTGGTTGTACATAAATTTTGCCACCCTTTATCTTTGTTGGTACTCTTTTTATTAGTGGGATTTTACATATGATTCTTCTGCAACCTATAATGCCAACTACTTATGGCACCATAACATATTGCAAACTGAATGTGTTTAGTCTTGGAGTGAAATTTGTTATACTGTGTTTTGGCCACTCTTTAACTTATATCTTTTTTGTGCTCAATACTTTGGTCATATTTTAACTTCAACAGATACCGTATAGATTATTACATTAGATAAGTTCAGTCTTTGTAGTGGAAAACAATTATAAATGCAATATATTGTATCTAAGTACCGACCTTATGATGAATTTTGTTATGTGATGATGGACAACAATTCCAATCCATTGTACCATTATAAAAGTTTAATTTGTACTGGATAATAAAATAAGATAGAATAAGAATAAACTAAAATGCACCTTCATGATTGTTATGTAATTCATAGGATCATATGTTATAGGTAGTCTATTAAAGTGACAACTTCAGTTTTGTTTTGTTTCCAAGCTATAATATTGTAATATCCCGCTCAGACGTAACTTTTATCAGTATCAGAGGAATTAAGAGAGAGTAGGGGCAAAGTTGTAATTTGAGACGACAAGGCTTTATATAGGAACAAGGCAAGAATTAGTTCATTTTCCTATTTCCTTTCTCTCTAGAACTCAAAAACCTCTCCCTCTCTCTCTCTCTCTAAGAAAATCGGCCAGCACCACCACCAACTTTAATCCATCAATTTTCTCCCCTAAATTCTTAGTATTGTAAGCAAGCAAGCTCTTGGGGAAAGATTGAAGCAAGAGGAAGCTTAAGGAAAAGTTAAGGAAAGAGTAAGACCAAGCTATGGTTTTGGTACAAGGAAGCTGTCACAGATCAGCAAGTATTAGGTGAGTTCCTTAGAGTAGCAATATCCTTTTTGGGTCATATTGTGTGAGAATTACAACTCAATTTCTAAGATTTTAGGAAAAAGGATAGTTTTTCCCTTTTTGATACATATGCTTGATTCCTGTTTAATCCTTGAACCCAGTATGTTTTTATAGTTTAAAATGAGTCCCTGGCATGTTTCAAAGATCACTAGGCAGTTGGGTACCAAGATTTTGAAGTTAAAACACGATTTCAGGATTCTGCTACGATCGCAGAGCGACCAGGACTTAGCTCAGCGAAGCTTCAGACTCAGAATGTGCTTTTGACTTACTTCGTCAGCCATCGCCTAGAGTTAGCTCTGTGAAGCTTCAGACTCAGGTGAAGCTTCAGACTCAGGTTTCGTAGAGCGAAGCTAAGGATCGCAGAGCGAAGTAGCCCAGAATGACTTTTATTAACAAACAACTGTACCATGCCAATGATCTTTGATATGCTTTGGGATAGAGACACTCATGAACTTTCAAGGATTAATCTAGGACAAACACATGTATCATAGAGAGTGATGGGTAATTTATCCACAGGAATTCAGGTTAGTTAAGGGTTAGTTTCAGGATACCCTTAACCAGGCAGGTGATAGTGTACCGTAGGCAGAGGTACTAGGATTTCCCCAGTTTCAGGTACATTTATATGTACATCAGGACGTGCCTCAGTTGATCACGTCAGAGTGACACTGAGGGTACACGTATCAGTTTAGGAAAATTACCAGGAATATCAGGATATGTATTATATCAGGAATACTTAATCACTAGGATAAATTTATGCGTCTTCTGTGCTCTCGTCAGGTAGAGACCACAGGGGGTTCCAGTTACATCTGGAACGCGAAGGAACTTTCCGCGAGGATAACCACACATAAGTTTTAATTAAAGATAATCGTGTGTCTTCTGTGCTCTCGTCAGGTAGACACCACAGGGGGTTCCAGTTACAGCTGGAACGGGCAGGAATCTTCCGCGAGGATAACCACAGACGCAGGCTGGAGGAGTCCGGTGATTAGCCTCAGATAGGAATTTTAACCAGTTATCAGGGGAATGTGCTTCGGGGTTACTTCACTCGGGGGCATTCCGTAAAATCAACTCAGATAATAATGTTTGTTACACGGTAACATGTAACAGTTAATTATCAGGAAAACATTTTAATGTTATCAGGCATGAATTAGTATCAGACAGATGTTAGTTACCAGGCAGGCATCAGGTATCAAGTAGCAGTTGTCAGGCGGTGATCCTAGGTTTCCCCTCGATCACCAAGTTATCAGTTTGTAGTCCAGTTTTCATGACTACACAGTTTAGCAGGAACAGGCAGGTATAACGCTATATGGGTAAGGTTAAGGCTTGGTGATCATAGGAATCCCCGAGATTGCCAACAGTAGTGCATGGCGACCCTAGGTTCCCCGAGGTTGCCAACAGTAGGTTGGGTGGAGCTCACTGAGACATTATGTCTCATCTCATTCCTTCTGATGCAGGTTCGCAGGTAGCACGCAACAAGGGTAAGGAGAAGGCTTTGGACTGATCGTGCTGGTTCCTAGTTGTTCTAGTTACCATGTATTCAGATGTTGTATCATGATGTATATTATCAGAGATATTTTGTTTAGCAGTTGGATGTATTGATACTTATGTTATGTATCATTATGAGATAAATTTTCTGTATTGTAAATTAATGCATCCAGTACAAAATTTTAATACTCGTATAAGATCCTAGACAATCTTTATATGGGTGTTACAAATATGGCTTTTCAAATAATGTTGGACTCGAATTACGCTCGTATTTAATCAGCCCAGCCTATCTTGGAAAAAGTTTTATACTGACAATAATTTCAATCTAGTATGACTATATTAGATTCATTGTTGAACTGATTCTTACTTTCTTCCTCTTGTTGTTGATTGTTCTTATCTGATGATATTTGTAAGGTATGATTTTCTTGCTTTTGTTTCATCTCTCATATTGGTTTTGTCTTCAAATGATCCATGTATATTGAAATTGGTTATGATATTTCTAATATTTAGTACTCTTTATAAATGTAGGTGGAGTCATTTGTGGATGGGAAGGACGCCAAAGAATAAAACATGTAAATTTATGGAATTACGTGGATTAAAAATTTACGTTAATATGAGTTATTATGTACCTATGTATGACGTGCATAATAAGGTGGTTGTAGTTGTCACAAAAATAAATGTTAGAATCCGCATACACTTTTTGTTGTAAGAACATGCAGTATACCATCACCAGTTGTCCTTAATTACCTCATTTATTCTTCTTAGAACAATAAAAGATGTGTTATATGTGTTAAACACAATGTCATATTTAGGATATAAAGTAAATATTTAAAACGGCATCAACTTTTATGTAAATAAATAGATAATCATAAAACACTTGATTAACATTCTTCAACTCCTCAATGGTGATCCTAAGAGTAAGGTTAAAAAAAACTCTTATAGTATGCTAATGTGGGATAAATAAGGCAACTAAATTAGATATGTGCAGGAGAATTTGTATTTTAACTCACAAAGTTGTAATTAAAAATAAAGGTAAAAAACAATGGTAAGAAATATTACCATTTATTAGAAAACGTATTTACTAAAAGGATTGTGAAAAAAAATCCCCTCCACCAAAATAAGCATACATTTTTTTTAGTTCTTTTTGTCTCCATAATTTAACAATTAGATTTGAACTTAGTTAAAGAAATTTTTTTGTTATCATTGGTTTTCCAATCATTAAAGAAACAAATAAAATGATTCAAGTAAATGAATATATATGTACTTTTCAATGATATTAAACAATCAAGTTGATAGTTATAAATACTTACCTTGGAAAAACTTAACATTTTCCAACAAAATTGTCACAGTCGCCTTTTTAAATTCACGGGAATATAAACCAATTCTCTTTCAATATCCACCACAACTGGTTTAATTTCTTTCATTCTTACAGGCTCCCATAAATATAATTTCTTCTATTGAATCCTTATTGTTTTTAGTGTGGAGGGAGTGCGAAATCTAGGAAGGTCAATTGGGTTAAGTGGGATAAAGTGTATCTTGGTTGATATAGTTGTTGATGGGGGGTTCGTAGAGTGCAAAATTTTAACTTATATTTTTTTTTTTTTGAAACGATGCAAATGCATCAGATCATTTCATTAAAAAAGAAAAGGAGTACAAAGGAAAAAAGGGGGATCAAACCAAAACCTTTTCAGAAGGTGGTAAATCTAAAGTTGGGCATTCCCAACCTATTCCTAATGTACTCCCCCCTAACAAAGTTGGGGATAGTATCAAACCAAAAAAGATCTAAGGTAGGCAGATTTAAACCAAAATTAGCCAAACTATCTGCACAAACATTTCCTTCCCTATAAATATGAGAGGCACAAAATCTCCTACTCTGAATAATGCTTAAGCAGTTTTCCCATCTGTTTCTTAAGTCCCAAGGGACAATAGAGTTGGACCTGGAAGCTTGGATGACTAATTGAGAGTCAGATTCTAACCAAATATTGTTGAAACCATTAGAAGCAGCTAATTCAATTGCAGTCATTGCAGCAGATAACTCAGCATAAACAACATTACGATGGCCTAAAAATTGAGAAAAACCTCCTATGCATATTCCATCAGAGTTCCTGATAATTCCACCAGCAGCTGCTCTAAGATTGTTTTGGATTGAGGCACCATCAGTGTTAATCTTGATCCAATAATGGGGAGGAGGAGTCCAGATAACTTCTTTGATGGAAGGGGCCTTTGGAGGTTTGATGTTAACTTTACAAGACTTCATGATTGAAAATTCAGAAATGTTAGCTGTAGCAGTCTTTGAAGTGAGATTACCTGACAAAGATACTTTGGAGATGATCAGATTGATAGCAATCCTCCAGCTAATGGTTTTCTCTTGGAACCTGATCTGGTTTCTCCTAAACCAAATCACATTCAAAAGATTAATGATGCAAGCTCTAATTGTCACCTTACATTGAGGAGACCAATTAGAATCTAGGAGAGTCCAAATATCTTCCAAAGAGTTGAACTGAAGAGGTTTATTAAGAAGGGAGGCTAACCAGTTCCACATCCTTAGAGCAAAGGAGCACTCAAAGAATAAGTGAAAAGAAGATTCTGAGCAAGAATGACAAGAAGAGCACATAGAGGGCATGTGGCTACCTCTAAGCATGAGGTTTTCGTCAGTAGGGATCTTATTATGATGAGTCTCCAAACCAACAAGACTTATGGATCAGTGAGTAAATGATTTTGGAGGCTAATATGGATCAATGAGTTTACGATTTAAAGTTATAGGCTCATAAAATAGGTTGAAGGGAGTTCATGTGAAGGGTGATGATAGTTAGGCGTATGTGTGGTGGAAATATTTACATGGTGTTAAAATAGAGGTGGAGGTGGGGATTGGAAATTGATTTGATGACAACTTGATTACAGTGGAGAGTAATGGGGAAATACACTTTTTTTCCTTGATCGGTGGTTGTAGAGTGGTCCTTTAAGTAATATATTTAGAAGACTTTTTGAGTTATCTCAAAATAACTCTGTGTCATTTGAGGAGATGCATAAGTTAGGGTTGGATAGGGGTGGAGACGATGTCATAGAATTTTTCTTGGAAGGAGGTGCAGGGGATATACTGTTGTTCTTTCTTGCACAACATTTTTTTGAAGGCTAGCTTCATTGATAATTGGACATGGTGAAATGTACCTTGTCAAATGGGTATATCATGCGATGATGCAGGTGGAGCATGATGAGCCTATGGCTCTCAAAAATCTCATTAGGATCAAAGTAGCTCCTTTAAATATTTTCCTCTTTTCGCGGAGGCTCTTGAATAATTAGATTCTAACAAAGGATAACTTAGCTTGATGAGGTATTTTAGATATTGACTCATTTTTATGTTTTGACTGATGTGAGAAAGAGGAAAATGTTAATTATTTGTATTTTGAGTGTGAATTATGTGGTAGCATATGACATAATATTTTAAAGTGGTTGGATAATTATTGTGTTCTTCCCATTAGCTCTTGTGAGTGTACTCTTCATTTTGGTGGTTCTCAATTGTTCCAAAAAAGGTTCATTTTGGTTTTTCAATTGATTTGGTTGACTTGTGTTGGATTATTTTGAAAGGCATAAATTCTTACATTTTTATCACAAGAACCCATTTATGCTGGAGTTGTTAGATAAATTTACAATTCTCGTTTAGTGATGGCAAAATGTTAAGAAATCAGGTTTATATTTTGAGTTGAATTGTTGGTGGAACAATCCTTCTACTTGTCATGGTTATTCTACCTCTTGATTTAGTTCTTTTGTATCTTTGCATTTGAACTTTATATTTTTTAATGCACATCTTGTGCTTGAATAGTTTTTAATATGATTTATTTGGTGTCTTCATACAAACAAAATCCACTAAGTCAAGACACCAATTACATCAATATATAATATATTAAATGTTAAGTAACTTAACACTTACATTTTTATGGTGTTAGAAAAGAGGTGGTGTAACATCCATATAAAGATTGTCTAGGATCTTATACGAGTATTAAAATTTCGTACTGGATACATTAATTACATTACAGAAAGTTTGATTAATAGTGATACAAGACATAAATCCTCAATACATCTGAATTCCAATACAAAATATCTCCGATACTACTCAAACATAATACAACATCTGTGTACAAAACAACCATAAACAACTAAGCCAGCACGATCAATCCAAAGCTTTCTCCTTACCCTTGCGTCGTGCTAGCTGCGAACCTGCACCAGAAGGAATGGGATGAGACATAATGCCTCAGTGAGTTCTAACCCAACCTACTGTTGGCAACCTCGGGGACACCTAGGGTCGCCATGCACTAACTTTGGCAATCTCGGGGAAAACTATGATCGCCGTCAGTCTCTACATATCTTGCGATCAAGGGAAAACTGGGATCGCTATGTGTCTTTATCATATTCTTATTATACTCGTAATCTCATATTTAGTGATCGGGGATATCCTAGATCACTTCTGATATCTGACGACTACTTAGTCATACTTCATAATATATATATATATATATATATATATATATATATATATATATATATATATATCTTTCTCATCATTAAGTTAGAAGTTAGCGTTGAACATACAATAGTTATCTTGATTCATTTTATGGAGTGCATCCGAGTGGAGTAACCCTGGAATACATCTCCCTGCTACCGATGAAAATTTCTATCATATCAGGCTAACACCGGACTCCTCTTACTTTTGTGTGGCTATTCTCGCGGATGGTAACTCCACCGTTCCAGGTTTATCCGGAACCCCCTGTATTCTAACTAGCGAGAAGACAGGAGACACAATTTAACATTTTAATGAACCTTTATGTGCGGCTATCCTCGCGGATGGTAACTCCACCATTCCAGCTTTGCCTGGAACCCCCTGTGTTCTAACTAACGAGAAAACAGGAGACACATCTTATCTTTTAATTAACTTCCAAACTTACGTGTGGACAACCCTCTCGGAGAAGTCTCATTCGGCATATTCCGGAGTTTTATGGACACGTTTAACTTCATAATTACTCCTCATAAGTATATCTTATACTTTACTACTCTTATGCATATCTAATGCATTCATCAGGTACTTAATCATAAGATACTTAACCTATACATAAGGTTCTTAGCTTATCATTCTCATAAGCCACTTAATTGTTGGGAACTAAGCCCCTTAGCTTACTCAAAGCATATAGGTAATCTATACCCATCACTCTGTGTGATACATCTCTTTATCCTGGGTTAATCCTTGGAAGTTCAAGAGTATCTCTACCCCAAAGCATATCAAAGATCCTTGGCATGGTACAATTATTTGTTAATAAAAATGTCATTTTGGACAACTTCACTTTGCGACCCTGAACTACGCACTGCGTGCACCTGCGTCTGAACCTTCAGAGTCTGAAGTCAGCTTCAGAAGTCAGAGTCGGAAGTCAGCTTCTGAAGCTTCGCAAAGCAAAGTCTAGGCGATGGCTAGGCGAAGTTAGGCAGTAGCGAAACTCTACTACTTCGCAGAGCAAACTCCTGGTCGCTCTGCGACTGTAGCAGGACTTGGAATTTTTCTGAAAAAAATGTTTCAGCCTTAAAAATCTTGGTACCCATCTTCCCAGTAATCTTTGAAACATGTCAAGGACTCATTTTAAACTATAAAAAAACATACTGTAATCAAGGATTAACAGGAATCAAGCATATGTATCAAAAAGGGGAAAACTATCCTTTTCTCTAAATTCTTAAGAATATAGTTGCAATTCTCACACATGTAACCCAAAAGGGAAATTGCTACTCTAAGGAACTCACTTAGTACTTGCCAATCTTCCTTCTACCAAAACCCTAGCTTGGATTTACTCCTCTTGTCTTGGTTTTCCTTAGTTCCTCTTGATTCTGTTGGTGTAAGCCCTAGAGGCCAATAGTTTATGTTAAACTTTTCATATGTATCATGACTTTTATTATTAAATAAAATATGGAGTTCTTTATTACACTTGATATGAGATTAATAAAGTACCTAGAATAGTTGGTTCATGTGATGGAATATTAAGTGTGACTTAATCATGAGATTATATCAACAGAAAGAACACTATTCTTAAAACTATCCGTAGTCAAGCTTTAATATGAATTGGGATAATAATAAAGCATGTAAACTATTATGTATGTAGACTGATGACCATATCTCATGGGTCATGAATATGAGATATTAAGTCTATACATAGGTATGAGTATTAGGAGTAATATTTATACTGGATTGACCCATCGTGAGAATACTACATAGTATGTTATGAAATCGTCATGAGTTATTCTCATAATGATAATAGTGTATATCACTCTTAGACCTGAAACCAATGTGATCCCTAGATGTGGACTCAAGTGTTTTATTGCCATTCAAACGTTATCTGTAACAAGATAACTATAACGTTGGTTAATGGGCACTCGACGAATCATGCTGAGGGACATGAGTGTCCTAGATCGGATTTGTCCCTCCTTCATAACAGGAGATATATATTTAGGCCTCTTGATGGAATATGACTGGAAAAATGCATGGCCATGCCGAATTAAGTCAATATGAGATATTGGACTTATTCGTTATTCAGTATATTTCGGAATCAAGAAATATAAATATTGAGCTAAACAAGGGTGACGTAATCTATGCCTTGTGTTCAATATAGATATTAGGACAAAGGAGTAATTGTACACATAGACATTATCATGGAAAAGGTTTCGTCAGATCACTTGACATTCTTGTCACTTGGGTAGCAGTGATGTGTTGCTAGATACAGCTCACTGTTTGTAATCTTAAATATAAGATTTAATATTATTGCCAACGTTACAAGAACCTATAGGGTCACACACAATAGAACGGTCAAAAGGAGAAATATAAGTAATAAATGATGGGGTGCGTTTAGCAATTGACGCTAATTAGTTAGCGGAACCTGATGGGTTAATGGGCTTATGGAAGCTCAACAATGATGGCTGATTTCGTGTAGCAATGAGCTCTATAAATAGAGCTCTAGTGCTGAAATCAGTAGTGTAATTTTCGTGTAACCCTAAAAGGCAAAACCGAAATCCCTGCTTCTCTCCCTAACCTCTGATCACTTGGCTAGCACCGGGAACCAGAGGAAACCGTTAGTGTGGACGAGTAGAGGCTTTGCTTGCTTGCTTGGCTGTGATCGAAGAAATCGTTTCTGCAATACAAGAGGTAACAATTCTATCACTGATTCATGTCATATTCGTAATGATCCAAGGAAAGGAAATCGAATTTTTTAAACTTCCGCTACCTTTTGTATGTCGATTTTCCTTCAGTGGTATCAGAGCCAATTACGAAACCATGAATCAGATTGTTTTGTTTACTGCTTTATTTTTTAATCGGATTAAACATAATCGAATACAATTAAATAATAAAGACGAATTAAAATTGGCAAGGCATCACGTTTCTGTGCATGAATTTTCGGTTTGTTTGATGCTTCGGAACCGTATCTGGTGAAGCATCAATATATTGATTATCCATATCGACGAAAACGTGTTGCTCGATCACATACGCACATAATAAAATTATATCACTTTTCTGTGCACGGCTTTTCGTTTTGTTTGAGGCTTCAGAACCGTTTTTCTGGTGAAGCATCAATATATTGATTATCCATATTGACAGAAATATGATTGATAAATTATGTGTAACAAAAGTATATATGATATACTCGTGATGATCGTTCACTAATTAAGTCAGATGATATTTGTTTATATTGAATGATTGTAAACTGGAGCTTCGGAACCGTATCAGGTATTCTAAGTTTGATCTTCATATTGGATAAACAATCAGAGTATTTTGATTGGTGTGATCATATTGTTACAACAGGATTCATAACGTTGTAAGTGTTGTGCCGTCATGATTAGGGTTACGATCAAAGGTTGAAACGTAAAACGCCGCAAGGTAAAACGCCGCAATCAATTAGGGTTACTATCAAGTAATTAGGGTTACGCCGCAAGTGTTAAAACATATCAAATGTTGATGCGAAACACGGCGTTAATTCAAAGTGAATCGAAACACCCCCGTCCGCTGACCGGGCAGCGGAACCCCCGACTAATCTGCGTAGTGTGATCAATCGCCGAATTTTAATTTAATTTATTTAATTATGAGGTGTTAATAATAATAAAAGGTGTTTTATTGTTGTTGTGTGAATGATTATGGCCTTAGTCTCATTATTTCTTTTATTTTGGATTTTTGAAATACGGCCTGCGTGTCGTGCCTCTCTCTTGAATTCTATATGTACATTATCTTCTCATCCAATCCCTCGTATGTAAAACGAGTTTCTTTATATGTAATGTAATTAGAATACAAGGAGGTAATAGGACTATTGATGTTGGATTAGCCCTAGAAGTCTAGCTTGGAGAAGCAAGGTCGTTTCTAGGATTAGTTTAGATTCTCTCATTGGCTTGAAAGAATCATAGTGTTAGGAGGCCATAATCATGTCACTTTTATTTTGTATAATTGTTATCCATGCTTGAATGATTGGAGTGCGAATATATATGATATATAAGCCGTGGTGAGGTGAGATCAAACTAAACAAGATCCTTCAAAGTAATATATTAAGTTTAATGCTTTCCAAAAGAATAACACCCTTCAAGACTAATATCGAATGTGTGGGTTTGCCTTAGCAAAGCACATGTTCTATGTTTGTAAGTCGCGGTGCGGTAATATCATTTACCCGATTGTTATTCTATTGGGTTTAACTTAACTAAATTAATTTTAATATGATTAGAATAAATTTAGAAGCAAGAATTGGGAAATATCTATATGATAGATCAGAGTAAGAGTTACTCGCCCAATTGATTTGAAAGTTGTATGAGATACAATTGGAAATGTTCCTACCTAAATAGCTGAGTTTTGGGTGATCAGCTCTAGCTGACTCAAAACAAGGTGAAATAAGGATTTCAACCCGCTAGAAAATCTTCCAACGGGATTTTCCGAATTAAATGTTTGAAGGTCATTTGATTTGAATAAAATAGTGGGAGCGTATTTAATTAAAGGCCAAATTAAATATGTTATTGTCATGATACTTATTTTGTATATTTTAAATTGTAGATGGCAACTAACACTTCAAACAACATTTTGCGATCAATCCTTGATAAGGATAAGCTGAATGAAACAAATTTTTTAGACTGGCACCGTAACTTGAGGATTGTCCTCACACATGAGAAAAAATTGTATGTGCTTGATGAACCTCTTCCAGAAGAGGCACCAGCTGCAAATGCTCCCAAGGCTGAGAGAGATGCTTATAGTAAGCATGTCAATGATGCCGTGGAAGTCGCTTGCATCATGCTTGCAACCATGACCTCTGAGCTTCAGAAGCAACATGAGAACATGGCTGCGTACGATATGATCGAACACCTTAAGACTCTTTATGAAGAGCAGGCTAGTCATGAAAGGTATGATGTCTCCAGGGCCCTTTTTGGAACTAAGCTGTCAGAAGGAAGTCCTGTAGGACCTCATGTACTCAAGATGATTGGGTACGTTGAGAACCTCGCGCGATTGGGTTTACCCCTTGAGCAGGAACTTGCTATTGATCTTATCTTGCAATCGTTGCCAGAAAGCTTTAGCCATTTTGTCATGAATTTCCTCATGAATGACATGGACAAAACTCTTCAACAGCTTGCAGCTATGTTAAGAACTGCTGAAAAGAACATGAAGGGAAAGGGAAAGACCATCTTGATGGTTAACAATGGAAAGGTCAAAAAGCATAACAAGAAGCCTAAAAAGTCTAAGGGAAATGGCAAAGGCAAAGCAGTTGCTAAGCCATCAACCAAAGCTTTGAAGCCTACTGGAGGTGTGGCTAAGGAGGGAAAGTGCTTCTACTACGGTAAGACCGGGCACTGGAAGCGCAACTGCCCAAAATATCTGGAAGACAAAAAGAATGGAACGGTTGCTTCCACTTCTTCAGGTATTTTTGTTATAGAAATTAATATGTCTACTTCTACATCATTGGTATTAGATACTGGATGTGGTTCTCATATTTGTACTGATGTGGAGGGGCTGAGAACGAGTAGAACGTTGGCAAAAGGGGAGGTCGATCTACGAGTTGGCAATGGCGCAAAGGTTGCTGCTTTAGCTGTTGGAACTTATGAATTGACTTTACCTAGTGGTCTTTTAATACAGTTAGAGAACTGTTATTTTGTACCTGCAATTAGCAGGAATATTATTTTCGTTTCTTGTTTGGACAAGTATGGTTTTTCGTTTACAATAAAAGACAAACGTTTTATTTATTTGGATAATATTCACTATGCTAATGCCATTATGAGTAATGGACTTTATATTCTTGATCTCGATATGCCAATCTATAACATAAATACGAAAAGGATGAAACCTAATGAGTTGAATCCAACTTATCTTTGGCATTGTCGTTTAGGCCATATAAACGAAAATCGCATTTCCAAACTCCATAAAGATGGAATTTTGGACTCTTTTGATTTAGAATCATATGAGACATGTCGATCTTGTTTATTGGGAAAGATGACAATGACCCCATTCACCGGAACAGGTGAAATGTAACGACCCTATTTTCGTATATTATATTTTTATATATTTTATTTTATTGTTTGGCTTTTAAAAATATTTTCTCGTAATCGATAAATAATTATTTAGCGCGAAGATAAGTTCGTAATCGAGTTTTTAGAGTTTTGGACGAATTTGGGCCAAGAGGATGAATAGTGTTGGGCTTTAGTTTATGAATAAGTAGTAATGATCAAGTGGATGAGATGTAGTAAGCTTAGATTGGATTGGATGGCTAGGATTGGTCCTTGAGAGTTAGTAAGGATGGATGGCCAAGATTAATTGGATTGGATTATAAGATAATCACAAAGACTTTTGAATCACTATTCATTTCTTTTTGAAGAAGAAGAAAACGTGAGAAGGAGAAGAGAAGGAGAAAAGCAAGAGGAGCTAGGGCAAGAGCAAGAGATCAAGAGGAAGCTTGGATTTGCTAGGTAAGAGAGTTAGTATTACTTGATTACAAGTGATTGAGAAGGGGAGAATGTCTATTTCTCCATCCCAAACTTCTCCTCACTTTGTCTAGGTTTTGTTAGAGATGTTTTTATGGTTTAAAGTTGTTAAAGATTATGTTTTGCTTGTTTGGATGCTAAGTGATGTTGTTAGCATGATTTGTTGGAGTTATTGTGTTGTGAGTTCATAAGAAAAGTTATTGTTTTGAACCCTAATTTCTTTGATTGATGCAATCCTTGTTTGTGATGGTTTATAAATGATGTTTTATGATGGAATGTTGTTTTTAACAAGTTCTGGAGGTTGGGTAACCTTGAATGGGCTAAAATGGTGGAAAAATCACATTTTTATGACTGTGTACTGATACGGTCGCTTGTAGCGACGGAACATCGCTTGTAGCGACCAGGCAGGATTATTCCCTGCCTATCTGCGCTTGTAGCGACCACACTGGCGCTTGTAGCGACCAGGCTCGCTTGTAGCGACCAATGGTTCGCTTGTAGCGACCAAGCAGGATAATTCCCTGCCTATGCTCGCTTGTAGCGACCAAGTGCTCGCTTGTAGCGACCAACCCTGGACATGCCAACTTTGTTGAGTTGTTCTGGAGGTCCTGGTGCGCGCGGGGATGGCTCTTTGCTACTGCATTCTCATTTTATGTTTTGGAAACCTTGCCCACCATTTTAACTTATTCCTAATGCTTCCTAAAGAGTAATTGTTCAAGAAAACGGCACTTTTGTATATCAAATTATTTAACTATTTTGAAAGGGGTTTCGAGTTTGATAATAGTATTAATAGATGTGTGGGAATTGATGAATATAATTGAATTGGCATGGTATCTAAAGGATTGGATTTACCTTAGAAACATTTATGTTTATTTGGAGTTTTGGTTTAATATGATGTTGTTGATGATGTTGTGAACCATGTTTGATGATTTACGCATGTTTGTATTATGATTGGCCATGAGTGCCTACTTGTTGAAGTTAGCATGAGTATTGGTAGTGTACACACATATTTGAGCATATGTAGATGTAAATATCAATAATTGCTAAGTGAACATACATGCATTGCATAATGGTATGTATGCTCTTATGGGCAAGAATGAAATCCAATTATTATTGGTCATATGCACGACCGTCCTTTTATGGCGAATGAGAGGTGCAGAAGTAATCCAGCTTCGGTTGGTCAAGTGTACGACCGTCCTTTTATGGCAAATGAGAGGTACACAAGGGATATAAGTTTATCCAACAGTCCGCCATGACTCTAAAGCTGAGCAAGAATTGGTACCACATGCATTAGAGTGCATTTTAGGAACATACATCCTATTTGACATTAGTGTGCACTTTAGGGATTATGTGTGCATAATGGTTGTTAAGTGGTAATTGTTATTGATGAGTTTTGATGCTTGAGGAATTATGTGTGCATGGTAATTGATGATTGATAATTTCCATCTGTTGACTTAATTGCTTAAAGTGTTGATATGTTTTGAGTACTTGTGATTTAATTAATAAATGTTTGACGATAATTGATGATGCATGTGCGTGAGTTAGAATATGCATGATGGGTAAAGTGTAGGTACCCTACTTATTATTGTGTTGTTTATATTATGTTGATTATGTTTTACTAACACTCTCTGTTTTGTGTTATGTGCTGGATCTTTGGGGATCCAGATTTTCAGGAAGACGAGCATATCGTCGAGGATTAGCTGTGGTCGTTTAGAACTTGCGTAGTGGTGAGGGTTTAGCTTGGCTACCCTTTATCTTTTGAGTTTAGATATGTACCCTAGATAGAGTCTAGTGCTCTGATGGTTGTAACACTACGTTTTGGGGTAATCTTTTGTTGTGTACTAACTTGGCATTTGTCTCTGATGTAGACAGTGCCCCTTTTGAAAATCTTATGTATATATTTTTGTATATTATATGCATGCTTGGTTATAAGCTGTTTGTTATTTTTCCGCTGCTGTATGTGAATCAAATATATTTTGATCTGTTAATGTTTTATGAAAATGCGTTTTCATTATGTTGTAACTTCCTATGTCCTTAACGTTTTTCTTTATTAAAGTTAATAATCGGCGGTTAAGGGTTAGGGTGTTACAATAGTGGTATCAGAGCCTGGCTACCAATAATCGTCGAGGATTAGCTGTGGTCGTTTAGAACTTGCGTAGTGGTGAGGGTTTAGCTTGGCTACCCTTTATCTTTTGAGTTTAGATATGTACCCTAGATAGAGTCTAGTGCTCTGATGGTTGTAACACTACGTTTTGGGGTAATCTTTTGTTGTGTACTAACTTGGCATTTGTCTCTGATGTAGACAGTGCCCCTTTTGAAAATCTTATGTATATATTTTTGTATATTATATGCATGCTTGGTTATAAGCTGTTTGTTATTTTTCCGCTGCTGTATGTGAATCAAATATATTTTGATCTGTTAATGTTTTATGAAAATGCGTTTTCATTATGTTGTAACTTCCTATGTCCTTAACGTTTTTCTTTATTAAAGTTAATAATCGGCGGTTAAGGGTTAGGGTGTTACAATAGTGGTATCAGAGCAGGTCGATCCATTGGATCAATTAGGTGTAGATTACCCTTTGTGTAACATGTGTTAGGAAAACACTGTTTATACTGTTTTGAGGAAACGAAGTGTATCCTCACTCGTGGTGCGTGGTGTTGGTTCAGGTTATGGCGCAAAAAGCATTTGCCGATGCGATGGAATTGATGGCGAATGCCATGGTTCAGAAGGCTGTGAGTAGGACGGCTGATAGAGCAGCACAGGAAGCCAAGACTAACTACTACAAGGTTGTGAATGAGAAGAGGAGGAGAGCCTTCGGAAGAGGAAAGCCTTATGATAACCGGGGAAAGAAGCCGGATGAAGGTGGAAGCAGTGGTGGTAAAACTGGAGGTGGTAAGAATTGTTTTAAGTGTGGACAGCTGGGACATCGTTTCTATGAGTGCCCGGAGAATGAAGGAGGATGTTTTAAATGTGGGGATCCTGGCCACATGGCTGATCAATGCAAGAAAGGTCTAGTTTGCTTCAACTGCAAGGAAGCGGGTCACAAGAGCTATGTGTGTAAGGAGCCTAGAGCGGCTAGGGGAAAAGTGTTTGCTTTGGATGGTGGTGATGCAGAGGCTGACAACTTGATCAGAGGTACATGCTTTATCAATAATACTCCTTTGTCTGCTATTATCGATACGGGTGCTACCCATTCGTTTATTTCTGTGGATTGCGTTGAGAGGTCGGGTCTTAGAGTAGAAAATATGATGGGACGCATGGTTATAGAAACGCCTGCGAGTGGTTCGGTATCGACTACTTTAGTCTGTGTTGACTGTTCAGTCACTATGTTTGGTCGACACTTTGGTATGGATTTAATCTGCATTCCGTTGAGCGGAATAGACGTTATCTTTGGTATGAACTGGTTAGAATTTAATCAGGTTCATATCAACTGTGGTAAGAAGACGGTTATGTTTCCAAGACCGGAGTAAGAGTTGTGTTCAAAGCTCATGTGTTGTCGAGAAGTGGTAAGATCAGTGAAGGCTCAAGAGGACGTGTTTGCTATGTTTGCATCGTTGAGAGTGGAAGAGAAGAATGAGGTTGGTGCGTTGCCGGTGGTGCGTGATTTCACAGATGTTTTTCCAGATGACATTTTGGATTTACCACCCGAGAGAGAGGTTGAATTCGCAATTGACATAGTACCTGGTACTAGTCCAATTTCGATGGCGCCGTATCGTATGTCAGCTGCTGAGCTAGAAAAGTTGAAGGAACAATTGGAGGAATTGTTAGAGAAAAAGTTTGTAAGACCGAGTGTATCGCCGTGGGGTGCGCATGTTCTGTTGGAGAAGAAGAAAGATGGTAGTATGCGTCTGTGCATCGATTATCGTCAGTTGAATAAAGCAACTATCAAGAATAAGTATCCACTTCCGAGGATAGATGATTTGATGGATCAGTTAGTGGGAGCCTGTGTGTTCAGCAAGATTGATTTGAGATCGGGATATCACCAGATAAGAGTTAAGGCGGAGGATATACCGAAGACTGCTTTCAGAACAAGGTATGGTCACTACGAGTACGCTGTTATGCCTTTTGGAGTTACTAATGCACCTGGAGTGTTTATGGAATATATGAATCGTATATTTCATTCCTTTTTGGATCGATTCGTGGTGGTCTTCATAGACGATATTTTGGTATACTCAAAGACGGAAGAGGAACATGCCGAGCATTTGAGGATTGTGTTGGAGGTGTTGCGCGAGAAGAAGCTTTATGCAAAATTTTCTAAGTGTGAATTTTGGTTGCATAAAGTTAGCTTTTTGGGTCACGTCATTTCAAGTGGTGGTATAGTAGTGGATCCTGCTAAGGTAGAGGCCGTGCAAGATTGGGGAACGCCGGAGTCTGTTACTGAGATCCGAAGTTTTTTTTGGTTTAGCCGGTTACTATCGGAGGTTCATCGAAGGATTTTCAAAGTTGGCGTTGCCGTTGACACAGTTGACTAGGAAGGGTCAAGCTTTCATTTGGGATGATAAGTGTGAGCAGAGTTTCCAAGAGCTGAAGAGGAGGTTGACATCTGCACCTGTGTTAATTCTGCCGAATCCGAAGGAACCGTTCGTGGTTTATTGTGATGCGTCGAAGATGGGTCTAGGTGGTGTGTTGATGCAGAGGGGACAAGTCGTTGCTTATGCATCAAGACAGCTGAAGATTCATGAGAGGAACTATCCTACGCATGATTTGGAGCTAGCTGCCGTTGTGTTTGTTCTCAAGATTTGGAGGCACTACTTGTATGGGTCAAAGTTCGAGGTTTTCAGCGATCACAAGAGTCTGAAATATTTGTTTGATCAGAAGGAGCTCAATATGAGGCAAAGAAGATGGTTAGAGTTTCTTAAGGATTATGATTTCGAGTTGAGTTATCACCCGGGTAAGGCTAATGTGGTAGCCGATGCGTTGAGTAGGAAGTCACTGCATATGTCGTCTCTGATGGCGAAGGAACTGAGATTGATTGAAGAGTTTAGAGACCTCAGTTTGGTGTGTGAAAGAACAACCAGAAGCGTGAAGCTAGGAATGTTGAAGTTGACGAATGATTTTCTTGAAGAGGTTGTGGAAAAGCAAAAGTCTGATGTGAGATTGACGAAGCTTAAGACGCTCATCGAACAAGGGGAAAAGGTAAATGTTGAGATCGATGAGAAAGGCGTGATGAGGTGTCAGGGAAGGTTATGTGTACCTGATGTGCCTGAGTTGAAGCGGATGATTTTGGAGGAAGGTCACAGAAGCAACTTAAGTATTCATCCTGGTGTTACTAAGATGTATCAAGATCTGAGGAAAATGTTTTGGTGGCAAGGGATGAAGAAAGAGATCGCCGAGTTTGTTTTCGCGTGTTTGACTTGTCAGAAGTCCAAGGTGGAGCATCAGAAGCCGTCGGGGCTATTGCAACCTATGTTTATTCCAGAGTGGAAATGGGATAGTATTGCGATGGATTTGGTAAGCGGTTTGCCGAAGACGTCGAAAGGTAACAATATGATTTGGGTAGTTGTCGACAGGTTAACAAAGTCTGCTCATTTCATAGCTATCAAGACCGGTATGCTAGTACCAAAGTTGGCTGAGATTTATGTTGAACAAATCGTGAGATTGCATGGAATTTCGTCGAGTATCGTATCAGATCGAGATTTCCGTTTTACTTCAAGGTTTTGGAAGAGTTTGCAAGAGGCGTTGGGGACTAAGTTGCGGATGAGTTCTGCTTATCACCCACAGACGGATGGTCAGTCAGAGAGGACGATTCAATCATTGGAGGATTTATTAAGATCGTGCATTTTGGAACAAGGAGTGAGTTGGGAAGCTTGCTTACCATTGATTGAGTTTTCGTATAACAACAGTTTTCATTCGAGCATTGGTATGGCACCTTTTGAAGCGTTGTATGGGAGAAGATGTAGAACACCCTTGTGTTGGTTTGGATCGAGAGCAAGATGCGGGATTCCTATCCAGAGTTGTTTTCAGGTATTTTCGAGGGCGAAAATTCTTTTTAGGGGGGTAGAGTTGTAACGACCCTATTTTCGTATATTATATTTTTATATATTTTATTTTATTGTTTGGCTTTTAAAAATATTTTCTCGTAATCGATAAATAATTATTTAGCGCGAAGATAAGTTCGTAATCGAGTTTTTAGAGTTTTGGACGAATTTGGGCCAAGAGGATGAATAGTGTTGGGCTTTAGTTTATGAATAAGTAGTAATGATCAAGTGGATGAGATGTAGTAAGCTTAGATTGGATTGGATGGCTAGGATTGGTCCTTGAGAGTTAGTAAGGATGGATGGCCAAGATTAATTGGATTGGATTATAAGATAATCACAAAGACTTTTGAATCACTATTCATTTCTTTTTGAAGAAGAAGAAAACGTGAGAAGGAGAAGAGAAGGAGAAAAGCAAGAGGAGCTAGGGCAAGAGCAAGAGATCAAGAGGAAGCTTGGATTTGCTAGGTAAGAGAGTTAGTATTACTTGATTACAAGTGATTGAGAAGGGGAGAATGTCTATTTCTCCATCCCAAACTTCTCCTCACTTTGTCTAGGTTTTGTTAGAGATGTTTTTATGGTTTAAAGTTGTTAAAGATTATGTTTTGCTTGTTTGGATGCTAAGTGATGTTGTTAGCATGATTTGTTGGAGTTATTGTGTTGTGAGTTCATAAGAAAAGTTATTGTTTTGAACCCTAATTTCTTTGATTGATGCAATCCTTGTTTGTGATGGTTTATAAATGATGTTTTATGATGGAATGTTGTTTTTAACAAGTTCTGGAGGTTGGGTAACCTTGAATGGGCTAAAATGGTGGAAAAATCACATTTTTATGACTGTGTACTGATACGGTCGCTTGTAGCGACGGAACATCGCTTGTAGCGACCAGGCAGGATTATTCCCTGCCTATCTGCGCTTGTAGCGACCACACTGGCGCTTGTAGCGACCAGGCTCGCTTGTAGCGACCAATGGTTCGCTTGTAGCGACCAAGCAGGATAATTCCCTGCCTATGCTCGCTTGTAGCGACCAAGTGCTCGCTTGTAGCGACCAACCCTGGACATGCCAACTTTGTTGAGTTGTTCTGGAGGTCCTGGTGCGCGCGGGGATGGCTCTTTGCTACTGCATTCTCATTTTATGTTTTGGAAACCTTGCCCACCATTTTAACTTATTCCTAATGCTTCCTAAAGAGTAATTGTTCAAGAAAACGGCACTTTTGTATATCAAATTATTTAACTATTTTGAAAGGGGTTTCGAGTTTGATAATAGTATTAATAGATGTGTGGGAATTGATGAATATAATTGAATTGGCATGGTATCTAAAGGATTGGATTTACCTTAGAAACATTTATGTTTATTTGGAGTTTTGGTTTAATATGATGTTGTTGATGATGTTGTGAACCATGTTTGATGATTTACGCATGTTTGTATTATGATTGGCCATGAGTGCCTACTTGTTGAAGTTAGCATGAGTATTGGTAGTGTACACACATATTTGAGCATATGTAGATGTAAATATCAATAATTGCTAAGTGAACATACATGCATTGCATAATGGTATGTATGCTCTTATGGGCAAGAATGAAATCCAATTATTATTGGTCATATGCACGACCGTCCTTTTATGGCGAATGAGAGGTGCAGAAGTAATCCAGCTTCGGTTGGTCAAGTGTACGACCGTCCTTTTATGGCAAATGAGAGGTACACAAGGGATATAAGTTTATCCAACAGTCCGCCATGACTCTAAAGCTGAGCAAGAATTGGTACCACATGCATTAGAGTGCATTTTAGGAACATACATCCTATTTGACATTAGTGTGCACTTTAGGGATTATGTGTGCATAATGGTTGTTAAGTGGTAATTCTTATTGATGAGTTTTGATGCTTGAGGAATTATGTGTGCATGGTAATTGATGATTGATAATTTCCATCTGTTGACTTAATTGCTTAAAGTGTTGATATGTTTTGAGTACTTGTGATTTAATTAATAAATGTTTGACGATAATTGATGATGCATGTGCGTGAGTTAGAATATGCATGATGGGTAAAGTGTAGGTACCCTACTTATTATTGTGTTGTTTATATTATGTTGATTATGTTTTACTAACACTCTCTGTTTTGTGTTATGTGTTGGATCTTTGGGGATCCAGATTTTCAGGAAGACGAGCATATCGTCGAGGATTAGCTGTGGTCGTTTAGAACTTGCGTAGTGGTGAGGGTTTAGCTTGGCTACCCTTTATCTTTTGAGTTTAGATATGTACCCTAGATAGAGTCTAGTGCTCTGATGGTTGTAACACTACGTTTTGGGGTAATCTTTTGTTGTGTACTAACTTGGCATTTGTCTCTGATGTAGACAGTGCCCCTTTTGAAAATCTTATGTATATATTTTTGTATATTATATGCATGCTTGGTTATAAGCTGTTTGTTATTTTTCCGCTGCTGTATGTGAATCAAATATATTTTGATCTGTTAATGTTTTATGAAAATGCGTTTTCATTATGTTGTAACTTCCTATGTCCTTAACGTTTTTCTTTATTAAAGTTAATAATCGGCGGTTAAGGGTTAGGGTGTTACATGAAAGGTCTAGTGATCTTTTGGGACTCATACATACTGATGTATGTGGACCACTAAACACACCTGCTAGAGGAGGTTTTTATTACTTCATTACATTCCTGATGACTTTAGTAGATTTGGATATGTGTATCTAATGAAACATAAATTTGAATCATTTACTTTCTTCAAGGAATTTCAAAATGAAGTAGAAAACCAACTTGGCAAGAAAATCAAAATGCTTCGATCTGATCGAGGTGGCGAATATTTGAGCCAAGAGTTTGACGAACATCTAAAAGAGTGTGGGATCTTATCCCAACTCACACCTCCTGGAACACCACAATGGAATGGTGTTTCCGAAAGGAGAAATCGAACCTTGTTAGACATGGTCCGATCTATGATGAGTCATGCTGATCTTCCAAACTCCTTTTGGGGACACGCCTTATTAACTGCAGCTTATACACTTAACCAAGTTCCATCCAAAGCGATAGAAAAGACACCATATGAGATATGGAGTGGTCGAAAACCCAATGTGAAACATTTAAAGATTTGGGGTTGTGATGTTTATGTGCAACGACTAATGTCCACTAAACTTGAACAAAGATCTGACAAATGTTTCTTTGTGGGATATCCTAAAGAAACTAAAGGATACTACTTTTACAAACCATCTGAGGGCAAAGTGTTTGTCGCTAGAAATGGAGTATTCCTTGAAAAGGAATTTGTTTCCAAAGAAATTAGTGGGAAAAAGGTAGATCTTGAAGAAGTTCAAGACCCACAAAGTAGTAGTACGCCAATGGAGGAACAAGAGCAGGATACACAAACTGTTGTGACAGAAAATCCTACTCCAATAACACAAGAACCATGTAGGTCAAATAGGATACGTTAAGAACCTGAGAGATATGGGTATCTCATATCAGAAGAATGTGACATATGAAGGTGAGAAAAACAAACACACAAGAAGGGGGGGTTGAATTGTGTGACTCTAAAAACTTGTTCTATTTCTTTTTAAAGTTTAATGTTCAGTTCAGAAGCTGATATGATCAGTTCTGAACAGATATCAGAAGTTGAATGCAGCGGATTAAAACAAGTTAAAAGGTAAGGGAAAGAGAAGACACAGCAAATTATACAGGTTCCTTCTCAATGTGAGAAGTAGTCCTGTCCCCTTGTGTCCAACAAGAGAGTTTCACTATAATCAGGTTCTGATTACAATTGCTCAATCACTAAGAAAGAGACTTCCAGCTGCTCAATCACAAAGAAAGAGACTTCTATGCTCAACCACCAAGGAAGAGGCTTCCAATGCTCAAGTCACTAAGACAAGAGACTTCCCAATGCTCAAGTCACTAAGACAAGAGGCTCCTGACTCAGACCACAAAGGAGTGAGGTTACAATTGCTTAGTATTCAGACTAAGACTTTGAGGGACCAAACTGGTTTACACGTAAAGAAGTTTGGGATGAACACTTGATCAAATATCAGAGGTGTTCTCTAAATACAACACAGGTTAAGACTCTTAACCTTAAGAAATTCCTAAGTTACAAAGACTGAAGAATTTCTAAGAGTTTTGAACTATGACAGTTTTTACACAGAAAACAGGGCAAAGTTTCAGCAATGTGTTTCAAAGAGTCTTCAACAATTTCTTCTTCAAATCTCCCTCCTTTTATAGATGAAAATAGAGCTGTTGGAGATTTGCTGGAATTCAGGAAGTTAGCCGTTGCAATTGGACTAGGTTGCTGCAAATGTGTGCTGCACTTTTTCTGTCAGAACAGGGCAGGTGCCATTTTTGAATTGGCCCACCTTTAATCCTGGAGAATGTTTGGGTCAGGGAGACAACTGTTCCATTGAGTTGTTCTGACACTTCCAGGCATTAAATGCGCACAGTACTGGTTGCTTTTCCATGCCATATCAGCTTCAGAAGCTTCTTAGTGAACAGTGATCAGAAGCTCCCTTTGTACGGATCAGAAGCTGGCTTAGTTGTACGGATCAGAAGCTGGTCTTCAGATGTTGACTTGCGTTGACTTCATCAGAAGCACCCAGTCTTCAGAAGCTGCACTTCAGGAGTGCTTCAGAGGCTTCACTTCAGCAGCACTTCTTCAGGACCAGTTTCTTCTTAGTCTTGCAACCTTGCTTCTTGGCTTTCCTTCTTGCTCTTTAGCTTGTTCTTCATAACCATTATTAATCAATACTTGATAAGCATGTGGTTCTGAAACACTTGAACAAAGCATTAGCATATAACCAATTTTCTCTTTAATACCTTGTTATCATCAAAACCATAAGGAGAGATATGTTTACACATAAATGTTTCAACAATCTCCCCCTTATTATATGAGAGACTTGTTAAACACATTTTGTTCCAACAATCTCCCCCTTTTTGATGATGACAAACATAAGTATTAAAACAGAAAATTGTTGTTAACTTAATTAACAAGTTAACTGCAGGGTGAGGTTTGTAAGCTCCCCCTGAGTCTGATCCAAGTTAATTAAGTTCAGTTAAAAACACAAATGTGGAAATTTCAGAATTGTTATTGAGTTCAATTAACAATCTGACTTCAGGAGAGGTTTGTAAGCTCCCCTTAGGTCTGACAATCCTCAAGGTTAGGTTTGTAAGCTCCCCTTGATTCTTATCCATGTTAATTAACCTTAATTTAAAACAATATGGTGAAATTTACACTCAGAATTCAAAATGACTTGTTGACTTCAGGTTCTGAGGTTTGTAAGCTCTCCCCCTAAGTCTGATAATCCACAGGATGAGTTTTGTAAGCTCCCTGAGTCTTATCCAAGTTATTTTAAATTCTTTTTACTCACTAAGAGTTATATATCTCACAGAAAATATCAGAGCTAGAATTTTACTTCAAAACAGTTCTCATAAGTTAAATGTATCAGAGCTAGTCATAAATGTATCAGAGCTTGACTTAGCTTATCTGATCAGTATCAGAACTGGCTTAACAATTGTATCAGAACTTAATCCTAACAATTGTATCAGAGCTTTAATAGGCTTAGCTTCTGACAATTTTAACTTATTTGAGCTCAGGTGCTTTAATACTTGTTTTACTTTTCTCCCCCTTTTGTCATCAACAAAAAGTAGCATTTTCTCCTCTTAAGACAGAAAAATTTCTCCCCCTTTGTCAAGAGAGTTGGAAAGTATCTGTATCAGAGCAGAAATGGATTTGAAAAGAGCTTGAAAACAGTTATCAAAGCAGTTCAGTTTCCCCTTTTTAAAAGAGTTTGAAAGCAGTTCTGACATCAAGTTTAAAATAAGTTCAAAAGGATGCAGAATTTGGGAGGGTTGAACTGACCAAGAATGTGAGATATTTGTGCAATCATATGGATAACCAAGTAGCAATGATAATCATCAGAGCCTACTTGATTTACAATGAGTATATGACTTAAAAAAATAGAATGCTGTTCAGAAGCAGAAAAAGTTTGGAGCTTCTGATCAGGTCATTCTGTGTTCAGACATTACTTGTTCAGTACAAACTGGTTCAGCATCAGAGCAACACAACCAGTTGTGTTCAGTATCAGAGCAAAAGCTTTTCAAGAAGTGTTCAGTATCAGAGCAATTCTGAGTTTGCTTTAAAGAAATATATCAGAATCTGATACCAAGATGAAAGGAGTTCTAGAAACTGAACATGTCTGAAACACTTTGGGCTTTTAAAATGTGTCTGTGCCAAACATTTTGAAAATAAACTGAAAATTGTTTGTTAAGCAATTTTAACAATGAGTATCAGAGCATAAAAACACATTTTTACTTGATGACTTTGGGAGGATTATAGTATAAACTTTTCAAAGCTTTAATCATCATTGCCCATAACTATACTTATCAGATTCTGACCAACATTAGACTTTTATCAGATTCAGAAGTCAGAAAATCCAGGTTCTGATCCTTCAGATTCTGAAGTTTTTCAGGCTTAACTTTAGTCAAATTCTCAGAAGATGAGTGTTTGATAAGTCTTAGCTTATGATAAACTCAGAATCAAGGAATACATTCAGATTCAAGCACATTTTCAAGAGATAAAATGCATGTTCAGATTCTTTTTAATAAAATTGAATCTATCTTCTGTTAGGGGTTTTGTGAATATGTCAGCCCATTGATGATCAGTATCAATGAATTGAATATCCAAAACACCCTTCTGAACATAGTCTCTTATAAAATGATGTTTTATTTCTATGTGCTTGGCTCTAGAATGCAGAATTGGATTTTTAGACAGACATATAGCAGCAGTATTATCACAATAAATAGGAATATTGTCTGCATGAATCTGATAATCCTCTAATTGATGTTTCATCCAGAGCAGTTGTGTGCTACAACTTGCAGCTGAGATGTATTCTGCTTCTGCTGTTGACAAAGCAATTGTTGCTTGTCTCTTGCTGGCCCAGGATATCAGATTCTCACCAAGAAACTGACAGTTTCCACTGGTGGACTTTCTTTCAATCCTGTCCCCAGCATAGTCAGCATCACAGAATCCAACTAGCTTATAATTTAGAGATTTCTTATACAGAAGTCCCAAATTAGTTGTTCCTTTCAGATACCTGAAGATTCTCTTGACAGCAGTCATATGAGATTCTCTAGGATCTGATTGGAATCTAGCACACAGACATACACTAAATAAAATATCTGGCCTAGAAGCAGTTAAGTATAGGAGAGAACCTATCATACCTCTGTACAGCTTCTGATCTACCTTAGTGCCATTGTCCTCTTTGCTTAATGTGCAGGTAGGATGCATTGGTGTTGTCATCAGCTTGCAATCATCCAACTGGAATTTCTTCAGAAGCTCCTTGGTGTATTTGGACTGATGAACATAAACACCCTCTTTGCATTGGTTGATTTGAATTCCCAAGAAGAATTTCAGCTCACCCATCATGCTCATTTCAAATTCATCCTGCATTAACTTAGAAAATTCCTTGCAAAGGGAGGCATTAGTAGAACCAAATATGATATCATCAACATAGATTTGTACAATTAAGATTTCTTTCTTAACAGTTTTTCTAAAGAGTGTATTGTCAACTTGACCTCTTACAAAATCATTTTTAATCAAGAAGTTGCTTAGCCTTTCATACCAAGCTCTGGGAGCTTGTTTCAGACCATACAAAGACTTCTTCAGTTTAAAAACATGATTTGGATATTTAACATCTTCAAAACCAGGAGGCTGTTTGACATACACTTCTTCAGAAATTACACCATTTAAGAAAGCACTATTAACATCCATTTGATACAGGATGATATCATGATTAATAGCATAAGAAAGAAGTAACCTGATTGCTTCCAGTCTAGCTACTGGAGCAAATGTCTCAGTGTAGTCTATTCCTTCTTGCTGGCTGTACCCTTGAGCTACTAATCTAGCCTTGTTTCTGATCACTTCTCCTTGTTCATTGAGCTTGTTCCTGAACACCCATTTTGTTCCAATGATGTTCTTCTGATCAGGTCTTGCCACAAGATCCCATACATCATTCCTTTGGAACTGGTTCAGCTCTTCTTGCATTGCTACAATCCAACCATCATCAGCAAGTGCTTCATCAGTAGTTGTGGGTTCAATCATGGATAGCAGGCCAAGCATGGACTCATTCTGAGTGAATGCTGATCTTGTCTTCCTTGGACTGTTCTTGTTTCCAATGATCAACTCCTCAGGATGTGAAGACTTGTACTTGAATGAGGTTCTGGGTGGATTAGCTTCTGAAGGGCCACCAGGGATTTGTTCAGAACCATGCTGTTCTTGATTAGCATCAGGAGTAGTGTCATTGCTGGAGAGTTTTTCAGAGTCTTCATTGATTTCAGCTTCTGAACCTTCATCAGAACCTGAACTGGGTTCAGCTTCTGAAGGTTCTTCTGAGATTCTGACATCTGCAAAACTCTCAACCAGCTCTGGTATTTCACTACCAGGCTTCTTATCATCAAACCTAATGTGTATAGCTTCTTCAACAACATGTGTTTCAGAATTATACACTCTGTATGCCTTAGATCTCTCTGAGTATCCTAAAAAGGTACCCTTTTGAGCCTTGGCATCAAATTTCTTTAGGTAGACCTTATTGTTCAGTATGTAACATGTACAACCAAACTGATGAAAATAAGAAATACTTGGTTTTCTTCCTTTAAATAATTCATATGAAGTTTTATTCAGAATTGGTCTGATGTAAATCCTGTTCTGAATATAACATGCTGTGTTTACAGCTTCTGCCCAAAAGTACTTAGCAATTTTTGACTCATGGATCATGGTTCTGGCCATCTCTTGTAAAGACCTGTTCTTTCTCTCTACAACTCCATTTTGTTGTGGAGTTCTAGGAGATGAGAACTCATGGAAAATTCCATGATCTTCACAAAAGTTTTCAAAAGGTTCATTTTCAAATTCACCACCATGATCACTTCTGATTTTCAAAATTTTCAAATCAGTTTCTGTTTGTACTTGTTTGCAGAATTTGAAAAACACATCATATGTTTCATTTTTGGTTCTGAGGAATTTAACCCAAGTCCACCTACTATAATCATCAACAATAACAAGGCCATACTTCTTCCCATTGATTGAAGCTGTTCCAACAGGACCAAACAAATCAATGTGAAGGAGTTCTAGAGGTTTTGAGGTGGAAACAATGTTCTTTGGTTTAAAAGAAGTTTTAGAAAACTTTCCAATTTGGCATGCACTGCACAGTGCATCTGAGTGATAATCAATTTGGGGCAAGCCTCTGACCAGCTGTAACTTGCTAAGCTTGGAGATGAGTCTCCAGTTAGCATGTCCCAGCCTTTTGTGCCAGACCCATTTCTCATCACTCACAGACAGAAGGCAAATTACCTTCTGCTGAACCAATTCAGAAAAATTTATTTTGTAAACATTGTTTTTCCTGCTGCCTCTGAACACTACAGACTTATCTTTGCTACTGATTACAGTACAAGTGTTCTTATTAAACAGGACTTCATAATTACTATCACATAATTGACTTATGCTAAGTAAATTATGTCTAAGTCCATCTACCAGCCAAACATTATCAATGTACAGGGAAGAATTACCTATCTTACCAGTACCAATGATCTTTCCTTTCTGACTTCCTCCAAATCCCACAGTTCCTCCCTCTTTCAGAGTCAGGGTTTGGAACATAGACTTGTCCCCTGTCATATGATGCGAGCATCCACTGTCCAGGTACCAGGACCTTTCCTTTTCTTTGGATGACAAGCATATCTGCAATGAGAATAATTTCAGACTTAGGTACCCAGATTTTCATGGGTCCTTTGGGGTTAGTCTTGACAGGTTTTGGCTTCTTGTGTCTGAAGTTTTGATATTCAGACTTGTTCTCATACTTTGGACATGAATCCTTGTACTTAGAATAAGTCTGAGTTTCAGAACCTGAGTGTTTCAGAACCTGAGTTCTCAAAGGTTTGGACTCAGACTTCTTCAGAACCTGAGACTTGAAGGTCTTTGGTTCTGATTTGTTCAGAGTCTGACCTTTAGAGTACTTTGGTTCTGATCTCCTCATAATTCTAACTTTGTTTACTTCAGGCACAAGGCAAGCTTCAGTTTTGCCTTTCTTAAAACAGTTTGAAGCAGAAAACTGATTGGTTTGCTTTGGCTTGCTTTGCCTAACATTCTGAGTTTGAAAATTTTTAGCATTGACTGGTTTAACAGATTTTGAAGTTTTAATAAACCCAGTTTTAGAAAAATCTGAATCAGATTTATTCAGATTCTGAGACTTGCTAATTTCAGGTTCTGAACATTTCAGATTCTGAATCTTTTCAGATTCAGAGTCTGATTTCCTCTTACCCTTGGGCTTAGGACCTTTTGGCTTAGATTTAGGCAAGGTTTTAACAGTTGCCTTTATCTTACCCTTAGGTTCAGAAGCTTCAGAGTCTGAGTTGTTCAGAGCTTTAGACTTAGTCTCAGATTCTGATACTTTCAGCTTCTCAGAATTATCAGAAGCAGGCACAAAGCATATACCATTGCCTTTTAAAATATCATCAGAACATGAAGGTGAGTTTAAATCATTTGAAGGTTTGAATAAATCATAGCCAATGCCTTCACCTTTGTTTCTGATCATATTATACATCATAGAGGCAATTTTTGTTCTATTGAATCCAGTTAACATGAAATCCTGAAGAGCTATTTCCTGATCATTAGGAATCTCTTCAGATTTCTTATGAGCCTCTTTTCTGAGTTCCTCAACTTCCTCATCATATTCAAAGATTTGATGCTGAAGTTTAAGGTTTTCCTCAGACAGCAAGTTTGTTTGATTTTTCAAAGACTTAATTTCTTTTAACTTGCTTTTAAGATGACTCATAAGATCATTAACTGTTTCAATTAAATCAGATCTAGAGAGTTCAGAATATACCTCATCTTCATTATCAGAATCTGAACAAGATTCTGCATCAGAAGATGCAATTGCCATCAGGGCCAGGTTTGCTTCTTCCTCATCAGATTCTGACTCATTGTCCAGATCATCCCATGTAGCCATGAGACTCTTCTTAAGCTTATTTCTGAAATTGCTGGACTTTGAGCTGGACTTCTTTGCTTTTTCCTTTGATTTTTCCTTCTGAAGATCAGGACAATCAGCAATGAAGTGGCCAGGCTTTTTGCAGTTGTAGCAGCTTTCCTTCTGAATATCCCTCTTAGAATTTGAACCAGATCCTCTGAAGTTACTGCTTCTGTTAGAGAACTTTTTCTTTCTGTTCATCAGATACTGAAGTCTTTTAGAAATCATTGCAAGCTCATCAGCATCTGAATCTTCATCAGAATTTCCCTCAGGAAACTCTTCTTCAGATTCAATTGCTTTCAAAGCTTTAGCAGGTTTTCTTTTAGACTTCAGAGCTAATGTTTTTGGCTCTCTAACAGGCTCATCCTCATTGAGTCCTAGTTCATGCACTTTGAGTGAGCTTATAAGATCTTCAATACTTAAAGTATTTAGATCTTTAGCTTCCTCAATGGCAGTCACTTTAGGTCTCCATTTGGATGGCAGACTTCTAAGGATTTTATTCACATGATCAGCTGTGGTATAACTCTTCTTCAGAATCTGAAGTCCAGAAACCAGAGTCTGAAATCTTGAGAACATAGTCTCAATATTTTCATCCTCTTTCATTCTGAACAATTCATATTGCTGAACAAGTATGTTTGCCTTAGCTTCTCTAACCTTCTGATTACCTTCATAGTTAGAGCAGAGGGATGTGAATATTGCCTTTGCAGTGGACTTGTCACTCAGCTTCTGATACTCAGTGTGAGGCAAGGAGTCCACAATGATACCTCTGACATGATGATGCTTCCTATAGATCTTTCTTTCTGCATCACTCAGAGTTCTTCTGTTGACAGCAACACCTTCTTCATCTACAGGTATTGAGATTCCATCTTCAATAATGTCCCATAGAGTATCATCAATCCCAATAATGTGACTATACATTTTGCTCTTCCACCAAGAGAATTTTTCTGGGTCACCAGTAAACATAGGAGGTTTATTGTGTGACCTAGACTTCTTTTCTTCAGTACTATAGTCATATTGGACATTTCTTTGATTTCTGGGAGATGGTGGATTTCTGGGAGAGGGTGGAGGTGACTCACTTGTTGAGGCCATGTTTTTCTCAGGATCCTACTGACACACTGTTAAGTGTTAATATCAGAACCAGATAGCTCTGATACCAACTGAAGGTGAGAAAAACAAACACACAAGAAGGGGGGGTTGAATTGTGTGACTCTAAAAACTTGTTCTATTTCTTTTTAAAGTTTAATGTTCAGTTCAGAAGCTGATATGATCAGTTCTGAACAGATATCAGAAGTTGAATGCAGCGGATTAAAACAAGTTAAAAGGTAAGGGAAAGAGAAGACACAGCAAATTATACAGGTTCCTTCTCAATGTGAGAAGTAGTCCTGTCCCCTTGTGTCCAACAAGAGAGTTTCACTATAATCAGGTTCTGATTACAATTGCTCAATCACTAAGAAAGAGACTTCCAGCTGCTCAATCACAAAGAAAGAGACTTCTATGCTCAACCACCAAGGAAGAGGCTTCCAATGCTCAAGTCACTAAGACAAGAGACTTCCCAATGCTCAAGTCACTAAGACAAGAGGCTCCTGACTCAGACCACAAAGGAGTGAGGTTACAATTGCTTAGTATTCAGACTAAGACTTTGAGGGACCAAACTGGTTTACACGTAAAGAAGTTTGGGATGAACACTTGATCAAATATCAGAGGTGTTCTCTAAATACAACACAGGTTAAGACTCTTAACCTTAAGAAATTCCTAAGTTACAAAGACTGAAGAATTTCTAAGAGTTTTGAACTATGACAGTTTTTACACAGAAAACAGGGCAAAGTTTCAGCAATGTGTTTCAAAGAGTCTTCAACAATTTCTTCTTCAAATCTCCCTCCTTTTATAGATGAAAATAGAGCTGTTGGAGATTTGCTGGAATTCAGGAAGTTAGCCGTTGCAATTGGACTAGGTTGCTGCAAATGTGTGCTGCACTTTTTCTGTCAGAACAGGGCAGGTGCCATTTTTGAATTGGCCCACCTTTAATCCTGGAGAATGTTTGGGTCAGGGAGACAACTGTTCCATTGAGTTGTTCTGACACTTCCAGGCATTAAATGCGCACAGTACTGGTTGCTTTTCCATGCCATATCAGCTTCAGAAGCTTCTTAGTGAACAGTGATCAGAAGCTCCCTTTGTACGGATCAGAAGCTGGCTTAGTTGTACGGATCAGAAGCTGGTCTTCAGATGTTGACTTGCGTTGACTTCATCAGAAGCACCCAGTCTTCAGAAGCTGCACTTCAGGAGTGCTTCAGAGGCTTCACTTCAGCAGCACTTCTTCAGGACCAGTTTCTTCTTAGTCTTGCAACCTTGCTTCTTGGCTTTCCTTCTTGCTCTTTAGCTTGTTCTTCATAACCATTATTAATCAATACTTGATAAGCATGTGGTTCTGAAACACTTGAACAAAGCATTAGCATATAACCAATTTTCTCTTTAATACCTTGTTATCATCAAAACCATAAGGAGAGATATGTTTACACATAAATGTTTCAACAATCTCCCCCTTATTATATGAGAGACTTGTTAAACACATTTTGTTCCAACAACATATTGCTCATGGATCAAGATGAGCCTATGACTTATCAAGAGGCCATTACTGGTCCTGAATCTGAGAAGTGGCTTGAAGCCATGAAATCTGAAATGGATTCCATGTACACAAATCAAGTTTGGAACTTGGTTGAAGCACCTAAAGGAATTAATCCTATAGGATGCAAGTGGGTTTTCAAAAAGAAAACTGACATGGACGGAAAGGTAAACACCTACAAAGCGCGATTTGTTGCTAAAGGCTTCAAACAAATTCATGATGTAGACTATGATGAAACCTTTTCACCAGTCGTAATGATTAAATCCATTCAGATCTTACTTGTTATAGCTGCATACCATGATTATGAAATATGGCAGATGGATGTCAAGACTGCTTTCCTTAATGGAAATCTCCTTAAGGATGTGTACATGACACAACCTGAAGGATTTGGCATTCCTAATAACATCCAAAAGGTATGCAAATTGCAGCGATCAATCTATGGATTGAAGCAAGCTTCCAGAAGTTGGAATCTTCGTTTTGATGAAACTGTACAACAGTATGGATTCATTAAAAATGAAGATGAACCTTGTGTTTACAAGAAGGTTAGTGGGAGCATAGTCTCATTCCTGGTATTATATGTGGATGACATATTGCTTATCGGAAATGACATCCCTACACTATAAGAAATTAAATCTTGGTTAGGGAAATGCTTTTCTATGAAAGACTTAGGTGAAGCCTCCTACATATTAGGAATCAGGATCTATAAAGATAGATCACAAAGATTGCTTGGCTTAAGTCAGGGTACATACATAGACAAAGTCTTGAGACGTTTCACTATGTATGAGTCCAAGAAAGGACTCATACCTATGTCATCAGGTATAAGTTTGTCAAAGGCACAATCCCCTTCAACTGATGAAGAAAGGGATCGAATGATCAATGTTCCATATGCATCCGCAATTGGATCTATCATGTATGCTATGTTATGTACTCGACCAGATGTCTCGTATGCTTTAAGTGCTACGAGCAGATACCAGTCTAATCCAGGCAACAATCATTGGGTTGCTGTCAAGAACATCCTTAAGTACTTGAGAAGAACTAAGGATACTTTCTTGATCTATGGAGGTCAAGAAGAGCTCTCTGTAATTGGTTACACAGATGCTAGTTTTCAGACAGATCATGATGATTTCAAATTGCAATCTGAATATGTGTTTTGCTTATATGGCGGTGCTGTGAGCTGGAAAAGTTCAAAGCAGGAAACAGTCGCTGATTCTACAACTGAGGTCGAGTATATTGCTGCATCTAATGCCGCAAAACAGGCTGTTTGGATCAAGAAATTCATCTCTGATCTTGGTATAGTTCCAAGCATTGTGGATCCCATTGAATTATTATGTGATAACAATGGAGCAATCGCACAAGCTAAAGAACCTAGATCTCACCAAAGATCCAAACACATACTTAGGTGCTATCATCTCATTCGAGAAATCATCGATAGAGGAGATGTGAAAATATACAGAGTACCAACATCAAACAATGTTACTGATCCACTGACTAAAGCTCTGACTCAGCAGAAGCATGATGGTCATACTAGATCTATGGGTATTAGGTCTATGCCTGATTGGCTCTAGTGCTAGTGGGAGATTGTTGGTGTAAGCCCTAGCGGCCAATAGTTTATGTTAAACTTTTCATATGTATCATGACTTTTATTATTAAATAAAATATGGAGTTCTTTATTACACTTGATATGAGATTAATAAAGTCCCTAGAATAGTTGGTTCATGTGATGGAATATTAAGTGTGACTTAATCATGAGATTACGTCAACAGAAAGAACACTATTCTTAAAAGTATCTGTAGTCAAGCTTTAATATGAATTGGGATAATAATAAAGCATGGAGACTATTATGTATGTAGACTGATGACCATATCGCATGGGTCATGAATATGAGATATTAAGTCTATACATAGGTATGAGTATTAGGAGTAATATTTATACTGGATTGACCCATCGTGAGAATACTACATAATATGTTATGAAATCGTCATAAGTTATTCTCATAATGATAATAGTATATATCACTCTTAGACCTGAAACCACTGTGATCCCTAGATGTGGACTCAAGTGTTTTATTGCCATTCAAACGTTATCTGTAACAAGATAACTATAACGTTGGTTAATGGGCACTCGACGAATCATGCTGAGGGACATGAGTGTCCTAGATGGGATTTGTCCCTCCTTCATAACAGGAGATATATCTTTAGGCCTCTTGATGAAATATGACTGGAAAAATGCATGGTCATGCCGAATTAAGTCAATATGAGATATCAGACTTATTCGTTATTCAGTATATTTCGGAATCTAGAAATATCAATATTGAGCTAAACAAGGGTGACGTAATCTATGCCTTGTGTTCAATAAAGATATTAGGACAAAGGAGTAATTGTACATATAGACATTATTGTGGAAAAGGTTTCGTCAGATCACTTGACATTCTTGTCACTTGGGTAGCAGTGATGTGTTGCTAGATACCGCTCACTGTTAGTAATGTTAAATATAAGATTTAATATTATTGCCAACGTTACAAGAACCTATAGGGTCACACACAATAGAACGATCAAAAGGAGAAATATAAGTAATACCTATATGATGGGGTGCGTTTAGCAATTGACGCTAATTAGTTAGCGGAACCTGATGGGTTAATGGGCTTATGGAAGCTCAACAATGATGGCTAATTTCGTGTAGCAATGAGCTCTATAAATAGAGCTCTAGTGCTGAAATCAGTAGTGTAATTTTCGTGTAACCCTAAAAGGCAAAACCGAAATCCCTGCTTCTCTCCCTAACCTGTGATCGCTTGGCTAGCACCGGGAACCAGAGGAAATCGTTCGTGTGGACGAGTAGAGGCTTTGCTTGCTTGCTTGGCTGTGATCGAAGAAATCGTTTCTGTAATACAAGAGGTAACAATTTTATCACTGATTCATGTCATATTCGTAATGATCCAAGGAAAGGAAATCGAATTTTTTAAACTTCCGCTGCCTTTTGTATGTCGATTTTCCTTTAGCTTCAATCTTTCCCAAAAGCTTATCTGCTTTCAACTCAAGAAATCAAGGGAGAAAATTGATTCTTTAAGGTTGGTAGTGATACTGGCCGATTTCTTAGAGAGAGAGAGAGAGAGAGAGAGAGAGAGAGAGAGAGAGAGAGAGAGAGAGAGAGAGAGAGAGAGAGAGAGAGAGAGAGAGAGAGAGAGAGAGATAGTTCTAGAGAGAGAAGGAAATGAAGAAAATGAGATATTTCTTGACTTTCCCCTATATAAAACTCTTCCGTCTCAATTTACAATTTTACTCTTCTTACTCATAATTCCTCTGATACTAATAAAAGTTACGTTTAAGTGGGATGTTACAGGTGGGGATGGGGGTTCGAAATTAGTTTGATGATAATAACAATATGTAACGTTTTTTTAATAAATATAACATATATTTTATTATTATTTTTTAGGGAATTTATTTTATTATTTATTATTTTGTTATTACGACCAACATTTTTTTTTTAAAAAAATCAATTAATCAAAGTGTTTATTTTATTGTAACCGACCAATATTATAACAATACATTATTTTATTAATCGTAATATTATTTTAATTAATTATTATTGGATGTAATTGATCAAATTTTATTACGCAACGTTTTAATAAATTTGAACGTTTATTTATTTTTTTATGCAAGTAATAAAGATTTTTAACAATTTTATGGAACTATTGTCATATATGACATGCTGATGTGGACACACATAAGAGCTTCTATCTTGAACTAAGACATTTGTGTAAAGTAGAAGACAAATCAACATGAAACTCATAAATAACTTTTCAATTGAATATAACAAAATTGACATACAATACCATTGAAGTATTAAGATGTATAAAAAAATTATTATAATTAAAATGTAAATCGTAAATTAAATGTCTAGTACTTGATCTTTATTTTGGTAAATTTTTTTTTTAAAAAAATACATGGAACAATGACATAAGTAGATACAACTTAATACTTCAAAAACACTAAAAAACTTAAGTGATATAAGACAAATCATGAGAAGAATCCCTTGTAAAATATTATAAAAATTGAATTTTAAGCAATTTTTTATAGATTGTTTGTTGTACACCTTTAGCAAACATCCTTTAAAAAAAACATCATATTAGAATTTTGTATTATAGAAAGATTAAAAATGTTTATAAAACAAAGTTGTTAGCTTCAATCATGTCGGAATATGATTTGTTAAACAATCTAAAAACAGTCTGTTACACAAATCTTGACTTTGAATCTGGATCACATAGAAACACTAATTTGGTCTCCCTACATAATAAATATTAAAACATCGTATTCTAAACAAAAAAAATACAAAAAATAAACAATATGAAATAAAATACATTTGAATTTATCAAAACGAACTCAATGGAAAATGAAAATTTCTCATTTTGATAGTCATGAGCAACTCAAACACGCTCAACCCTCAAAACCAATATCCATAAATATTTTATGAGTGATATGTCAGAAATGGAATCGTGCTTATGATAAAATGGAAATTTCTTGTATTTATATATAGTCCTAAACAAACCAAGCACGAACAACTTTCACAATCAATATCCATGATTGTTTTATGGGTGACACGTTAGAAATGAAGTCATGTTTCAAAGACATTTTTTTTTGCAATAGAAAAAATTATATAAACAACATGATTAAATATATCAGAGAACATGAGAATAGATGAATAAAAAATTTGTTGTGATTGTGGATTAGTTGTACCCCAAAACACTACTATTTATATACAAAAATAATATCATAATGGTTATTATCTATTAATTATTAATTTGACCATTTTAAAATTAACATTGTTAATATCTTTAATATTATAAAACATGTATTAAAAAAATTAAATTTTATTTGATGTAACCGACAAACAACTAATTATATAACAATTAAAATTTAATAGTAACTTACAAATTATTAATTATTATAATTACTATAATTTTGTAACCTACCAAATTTTTAATGTAACATATAAATCTTAATCAAAACACCAATTACATTAATAATTATTTGATTGTAACGTACCAAATTTTTAATGTAATAATGTAACATATAAGTATTAATCAAAACACTAATTATATGATTGTAACGTACCAAATTTGTAATGTAACGTATAAATCTTAATCGAAACAATAATTATATTAATAATTATATCGTAACCGTTTATGTATTTTATGTACAATTAAATTTTAAATAAAAAATGGTTTTTTAATAATAATTATTATTAAGCATGTATTAAAAATTAGGAGAAATTTTTGGAACAAATGCCAAGTAGGATTACGATGAAGTGGACAACTTTAGAGGAGAGAATTCTTGGAATAGGCTATTTCTAAAAAGTCTCAATTGTTAGGATAAAGATTTGATCATAAATTTTTTTTATTTTTCCTATTTTTTTTTGTTGATATATACATCGTTTTTTTCTTTTTTTATTTAGTATATCCATCTTTTTTTTTATTTCCTTTGTTGTATTTAACTTAGTATAGATTTGATTTATTTATTATTTTTGTTTGTGTTTTCAGGTAACATAGTCCTTGACACTGTCTTTTGGATGTTTAATTTACAAATTTGAAAAAGACTTAAAGGAAAAAAAAAAGTATACTTTATGAGTAACTTTGGTGTTGCTCCGAATCTTGAATAGTATAGAACAACAAAACATGAATATTATTGATGAATATTATTGTTTTAAATAATTCATATAAATCAATGTACTAAAACAATTTTTTTCTTTAAATAATATGATATGAAAATTTCTTTGATGATTTGGTAAATAATTATGCATTAAAACAATTTTAGTATGATACAGTTTTTTATTTTGGTCAAATAATACGATACAAATTAAAGTTTGATCAATTGGTCAATAATTATACATTAAAACAATTTTATAGCGATTAAAAAAATGGCATAGCTAAGCATTCCAAAATTGCTTCATTAGATGTATCACGCACGTCCCATTTTTTGTTTTGTAATAAATGTTAAAAAAATAATGTTTATTTCATCAAATTACCCTGTGAAGTAGGTCTATAAATTAGACTTGTGTGTTAGCGCAATTTTACATAACAACTCTAATCACCCTTCTTTCTATTTCGTTTAGTTTTTTTTTTTTATTGTTTCTTCTACGTAAAATTGAAATATCATGGTTCGAATCGTATACATGTGGTTTGCAAGAGATATGAACAAAATGACACTCATTAAAAATGGTTCTGAAGGATGATAAGGTTGTTTTTCAGTTTTTATTTTGATATGTTATAATTGTTGATTTAATTTTTTTTGTTTAAATTTTTATATTGTCTGTTTTCCATTGTTCTATACAATCAAATGACACTCAAATTATTGATTTCGTTCTTGATATCATCCATTCGAAAGAAATTTGGAGTATTATTGTTTGAATCATATACCTATGACTTATGGAAGTTTTTTTTTATCGTAAATAGATTATAGATTTTTAATGTTCGAATTCATAGCATGTTTCATAACAAGAAGCAAGATAGAGGACATGAAATGTAATTTCAGTAAAAGACAAAGTAGTTCTACCTTAGATGTGAAAGTCTGAGATCGTATGATACCCAAAGTTACACGTTCAAATATCTTGGGTCCATAATACAAAATGACGGAGTCATAGAAGCAAATGTAAATCATCGTACTCAAGCTCGGTGGTTGATATGGAGAAGAACCTTAGGTGTTTTACATGATGCAAAAGTACCACTCAAGTTGAAGGAAAAATTTCATCGAACAATTGTCAGATCTGAAATGTTGTATGGAATAGAGTGTTAAGCTGTAACACCCATACTAATTTTATCTAGAATATTAGCATGTGCATTAAACTGATACTGGATACATCAAGGTTTTCAATAATAAAAATACAACACAACTGAAAGAATACAAATTTGCTCGTTTATACAACCAATCAAGTACCATAATAAATACTTATACAAAAGTCTGACAAGCTCCTGAGCTAGTACATGACGACCAACTGCACTCCATCCAGCATCACCCTGATGATCTTCATCACGAACCTCATGCATACCTGTAAACCTGCACCAGAAGGATTGGGATGAGACATAATGTCTCAGTGAGCTCCACCCAACCTACCGTTGGCAACCTCGGGGAACCTAGGATCGCCGTGCCTACCTTTGGCAATCTCGGGAAACCTATGATCGCCAAGCATTAACTCTTCCCATATAGGATATACCTGCCTGAACCTGATATCCTGTGTAGTCAGAAAACTAGACTACTTCCTACTAACTTAGTGATCGAGGGGAAACCTAGGATCACTGCCTGATAACTGATAACCTGAATAGTCATGAAAACTAGACTATAACCTGATAACTTGGTGATCGAGGGGATTCCTAAGATCTCCACCTGATACCTGCCTGATAGGTAATTCCTGCCTGATAACATAATAAAGTATATAATGATATTATTATGTTAGATGTTAGCGTGTAACAAACATTATTATCTGAGTTGATTTTACGGAATATGCCTCCGAGTGGAGTAACCCCGGAGCACATTCCCCTGATAACCGGTGAAAATTCCTATCTGAGGCTAATCACCGGACTCCTCTTGCCTGTGTGTGTGGTTATCCTCACGGAAAGTTCCTCCCATTCCAGCTGTGACTGGAACCCCCTGTGCTTTAACTAGCGAGAACACAGAAGACACACTATAAACTTATGCGTGGTTATCCTCACGAAAAGTTCCTCCCATTCCAGCAATACTGGAACCCCCTACGCTCTCTAACTGCGAGAACCCAGAAGACACAAAGTTTATCCTAATAATTAATTATTATTCCTTATACATAAATATAATCCTGATATCTTCCTGAACATCTATATATATGAGAGTCGTCATGTAGGCTCCCTAACGGGCTGGCCTATCCAGAATAAATATGAAGCGTACCTGTGCCACATCTTGTCAACATTATATATATATATATATATATATATATATATATATGTTTATACATAATCTGTATAAACCCTGATAATATCCTTGTACCACTATCTAGGGTACATCCTATCCTGAACTGATACGTGTACCCTCAGGTCACTCTGACGTAAACAACTGAGGCACGTCCTGATGTACATATAAATGTACCTAAAACTGGGGAAAAATCC
Source organism: Medicago ruthenica (assembly GCA_018208015.1). Lineage (NCBI taxonomy): Eukaryota > Viridiplantae > Streptophyta > Magnoliopsida > Fabales > Fabaceae > Medicago > Medicago ruthenica. The sequence goes on from CM031376.1 coordinate 27,256,742, forward strand.
CGGTACCTCTTCCTACGGTACACTATAAATGCCTGGTTAAGGGTATCCTGAAAAACTAAACCTTAACATACCTGATACTATTCTCATAAAAATCCTTGAATGTTAAGAAACATTCCTAGTACTCATGTACTTCAAACTGAATACCTCTCAGTTCCTGTTAAACTATTAAAGGTTCTAGACATATCGTTGTCATATGTCATACTTATGGGCTTACTATCCCATCTATAATTTCCTGTGGATAAACTACCCATCACTCTGTATGACACATGTCTTTATCCTAGATTAATCCTGGAAAGTCTATGAGTATCTTCACCCCAAATCATATCAAAGATCATTGGCATGGTACAGTTATTTGTTAATAAAATGAGGTTCTGGGCCATTTCGATCTGCGACCCCTGACTTTGCTCTGCGAACTCCTGCGTCTGACCCTTCAGACTCTGAACATTCAGAGTCTGAACCTTCAGACGCTGGTATTCCTGAGTCTGAAGCTTCACAGAGCGTCCAAGGACTTTGCTCTGCGAACTCAGCTTCTGATAACTTTGCAAAGCGAAGTCTAGGCGATGGTTAGGCAGTAGCAAAACTCTGCTACTTCGCAGAGCAAACTCCTGGTCGCTCTGCGACTGTAGTAGAACTTAGGATTTTCTGAAAAACGTGTTTCAATCATAAAAAACCTTTGGTACCCAATTGCCCAGTGATCCTTGAAACATGCCAGGAACTCATTTTAAACTATAAAAACATACTGTATCCAAGGATTAAGCTGGAATCAAGCTTATGTATCAAAAGGGGAAAACTATCCTTTTTTCTAAACTTAGCAATTAAGTTGTGATCTCACACAATACTAACCCAAAAGGGTAAAATGCTACTCTAAGGAACCCACCCGAATCCTTGCTGGTCTTGCCAAGCTTTCCCAAGTCCTAACTTGATTCTTCTCCAAAACCCTAGCTTTGGAACTCTTCCTTTGACTTGGTTTTCCTTAGTTCCTCTTGCTTCAATCTTCCCCAAAAGCTTGCTTGCTATCCAAGAGTTGAGGAAGAAATTTGATGAATTAGAAGCATGTGAAAGTGAGGACCGAATCCTTGAGAGAGAGAGGGAGAGAAATTTGAACTTCTAGTGAGAGAAGGTAATAAGGAAAAATGAAGAATTATCAATCTTCTCCCTATTTATACCCCTTCTTCTCGCAATTACCATTTGCCCCTACTCGCTCGTAATTCCTCTGTTACTGATAAAAGTTACGCTTACGCGAGATATTACATAAGCTAAGCACCTAAGTGAGTAAATACATAATAACTCTAATGGGTAAAATAGCCACAAATCTTAAACCAGATTAATAAATCACATACCCATTTCACAACTCAGTGAACACGCGTACGCGTGTGAAACCTAATTGCAAAAAATAAGAGGTGTGTAAGCTGACAAGCACCAGTCTCAATGCAAAAAATAAGAGGTGTGTGAGCTGACGAGCACCGATCTCAGATTTTGATAATGAAAAATGTATCCATCAACACGAAAATGAATCCACTCACCCACCGATTACTAAGACCAATAATAGAAAACTCCCAACTATTTCTAGCCAAATGTTCCATCAAGCTCTAGAACACGCGATGAACCCAAATTGTGGGATTAGTCCAAAATGACAAATTGATTAGAGCTCAAAACGAATTGGAATTGCACAAGAGGAAACCAATCACATCAAATATGGGATGAGTAACCATCAACAAACCCTTTCCGGTTTCAAAAAAAACAACACAAAACCACTAGTGACGGCAAGCAAGGCGGTCGCCACCGTTCTATGCATTAGAAACTAGATCTTGGGCAACCACCAACACAAAAATAAACAACAACAGTGAGATCTATCTTGAAACAGTTCAAATCGAACCACCTAAGCAAACAATGTTGTAACCGGATTTGAAACTTAAAAAACCAAAACTCATCGGCGCAATGGCCGCCGAGAGGCATCGTAACCGAAACTTTACAATTTATACTAAAGTTACTTTAAATTTATACAAACTGATGTAAGAGGCTTTTCATAGTATTTTTAATATTTCAGTTTGTTATTTTTCTTGTTTTATTTCAGTTTGTTATTTTTTTGTTTTATTTCAGTTTGTTATTTTTTGGCCCATTAGGGGTTTTGTTATTTCTCTATTTAAGCTTAACAGTTGTAGCCTAAGAGACAACTTTTATTCATTCAATAATATTTTAAATTTTTTCTCAATTTTTGGTGGATTCCGGAACCCTATTTTCACAAGTTTGTCGCTTGCAAACTTGTTTCTTTTCAATCTAGGTTTAACGCTTGCTAGCCTACGCTTCCAACCGCGTCATTTGGTATCAGAGCAGGTTTCTCTTGTTCTTTTCCTAACGTGATTAGCCATGGGAGATCAATTTGTTACAAGGACAGAATTTAACAGTTTAACCGCGATGATCAAAACTCTTTCAGATCAGATGGTGGCGTTGATAACTAAAGTGGACGACATCACCAACAACAACAACAAAAACAATCAAAACAAGAACAATTGGAGCGGAGAACCGATTAGTGTTCCACATGGAGGAAGCAATGGAATTATTGAGGAGATCGACGTTACTCGGACGACGGAAGTGCTTCAAACGTCAGACGAAAGTGTTGCATCTCATGTACGTTGAATTGGTTGAAATTGGTTGAAAGGCAAAGTTTAGTTGCAGCGTCCAAGGAGATTAAAAAAGAAGTGGAAGATTTAACAACTGAGTTAATTGAAAACTTGTTTCTTTTCAATCTAGGTTTAACGCTTGCTAGCCTACGTTTCCGACTACATCATTTGGTATCAGAGCAGGTTTCTCCTGTTCTTTTTCCTAACGTGATCAGCCATGGGAGATCAATTTGTTACGAGGGCAGAGTTTTATGCGACTTTAACCCCGCTGATCAAAGCTCTATCAGATCAAATGGCGGTGTTGACAACTAAAGTGGACGGCATCGTCGACAACGACAATAGAAACAATCAGAACAAGAACAGCCGGAGAGGAGAACCGATTAGGGTTCCATGTGGTGGTTTCCAGATCCCTATTTTCACAGAATTAAGTAACAAGGGTGATGATACTGATGATATAAAGGGTGATTTTGATTTTGGACATGACTCTGGGGGACATGGCCGAGATTCGAGGTATTGGGATAAGGATGATAGGAGAGGGGATGGTGGTTATGATGAAGATATGAAGGAGCAGGTAATTAAGGATCTTGGAGATGGTGGGAAATTACCGCATGATGCTGATATGGAAAAGAAGAATGCGACAATTGACATTGATGATGAGTATGATGACTTTTTCGATTCTCATGATCCTCAAACGGAAGACTTCATGTTGGAAGCTAAAAGATATGGAAATAATATCCTTGTCACGGATGAACTGCCCGACTGTCAGGTGGTGGACCAATGGGAACAAGTATCATGTGATTATGTGAAGACACCATTAGAAGTCTACGAGGAATTGCAAGTGGTGGGATACCTTGTTGATTATGAGCGTGTTCCTATAACTGATGAAAAATCACCTAAGGAGCTGGATTTTGACATTTTGCAAAAAGAAGGGGAATCCAATCAAATTCTTTCATTTGTGCCTCCTGATGGACAATTTAAGCTAATGAATTACAGAGTTAGAAAATTGAAGATCACCCCAATATATGTAAAGCCACAGCTGGTATCCATAACTTCTTCTTTGCATTTCACTCAATGAGATCCAGGAGGGTGGTCTCTTGTTCATTAGAGGAGTCAACATGCATGTGAAGCTCTTTATTAGAATGAGAACTCGGGGTCGAGTTCTTCAGAAGTGGAGGAGACTGATGTAGGAGGGTTTTCATAGTGTTTTTAATATTTCAGTTTGTTATTTTTCTTGTTTCATTTCAGTTTGTTATTTTTTTGTTTTATTTCAGTTTGTTATTTTTCGGCCCATTATGGGTTTTGTTATTTCTCTATTTAAGCTTAACAGTTGTATGAAGTAGCCTATGGTGGGGACTGAAGTAGCCTACATTGGATGAACCAGTATAATTTTTGTGTGTTCAATTCTTCTAACCCTTAACTATTTACTTACTGCATTCACATCACACACAAAATTATTCAACCTGATATTCTGTTTTATACTAACACTTCAGAACGTTCTGAACTCTGTTTAACTTTACTCTTCCAAGTTTCAACTTGAGAAATGTCTTTTAAGTACATGATTAAATTTTAAAAAGGGTCAGAAATCAACCCCCATTTCTTGTGACTATTATACCTACTTTAGAACCTCCAATTGAAACAAAGTCACCCTAACATCATTTTTAAACCCATCGGCTAACCAATTCAGGTCAACAACGCCCGTATCTAAAGAAGTAGTAGAGTCTCAAGTATCAAAAAAACCTCCTATCAAACAAAAAAGCTAAAAACCACTAGAAAAAGGTCTTCCCGACACCAAAAAAAGAAATAGAGGCAAAAGGCATAACCTTCAATGAAAAGGAGAAAGAATTGATGCAACTACTAGGGTCACTCCACAGATTTATGCGACACACACAAAAATTTCTGAAAAAGGGGTTGTTTCAATCCTACAAGCAATAAATGTGGTATCTTCCCCCACTTAGTACTCTTAAATTGCCATCCAAATACTCATCGCCAGCTGTCTTTGTAACGCAAGACTAGTTGAAGGCATCCATTAAACGTCACAGTTTGCTTATGGTTGTCAAACCCAAAACAAGTTCTTTACGTCGTAAAGATAGTAAGGGCTTATGGGGCAATTGTTCCAGATTTTGGCCCAATGTAGCGACTGATTGACGAAGTCCCAACTACAGATACACCACCTTAAGGATGCTAGGGAGGTCTCACGTGCGCCTAACTGCCCGAAAACACCGACCTAAGACGATCCTGGACGGTCGCCTGATCTCCATCTGTCTTCCATAACCCACATTGGTTTTCACATTATTCACAGCTTTACACACACACACACACACACTCTCTCTCTCTCTCTCTCTCTATATATATATATATATATATATATCAAGTATATAATGACTTGAGAGTCAGAGCGGGTGTCTGTTTTGCAGGTCCTGCCGTCAATCGTCGAAGAGCAAGCTTCCACCGCATCAGAGTTCCTCTTCCGCCGTACTGGGTTCACCTCAACACGGCAGCGCAACTATGTCATCATCAGATTTGTTCTCAGACAGATCAAGTAAAATATGGGACACCAAAACTGCATTTAAGTCATTTATTTTTTTTATACTTAATAAATATTTTATATACTTTACATGTTGTGAGGAGATAAATTTTATGTAAAATATGTTAATACCTAATTTTACATGTATGAACATTGTTATATTTTTAATATATTATTACCTAAATAAAAAAAAATTATGCAACATATTGAGATAAAAACTCGTCATTCAATTGTTATAACAAAATCTGATAGACCAATTTGTTTTGCATTGAAAATAAATAATGATGAAAGAAAAGTGTAAATAAAATATTTATTGATTATTTATTCCGAAGCATGCATGTCATGAACTTGTATACTAGTTATGACATCTATTTTGAATCGTCACTCAATTGTCTAGAAACAATAAGGACTAACTAGCTCATTCAAAACAATTCTAAATTAAAAAGAGAATGGGAAGATATTACAAAGAAGAGTCTCACTATAATTACTTATTCGAGTTTATCTACTAACATAAAAATTTCTAAGACCATTGGATAGAGCGTATGAAAATAACTTGTGACATTTCCATAAACGACTTCTAATTTATTTTTCATAGATTCTCTGTGATAGTCTATGAAAAGAACAACAATTAGTCTATATGGAAACAATTTTGACTTTATTTATTTATTTTTAATAGAAATAGCTTATAATATAAGCGTTTAATTAAGCTGTTGATTCAACTTGGGCCTTAAAGGGGCTGAACCATTAAAGGAAGTCCATAAGCTGGCCTTAGTGAGAGCATTATAGAAGGTGAATGTATATAATTTGGGGAGATTTTAAAACTAAACCTAGAGAGAAGAAGGGTTAGCACTATCTTATATTCCATAAAGCTCAAGTTTCTACCAACACACATTCTTCCTCCAAACCCAAAAGGTAAGTATCCCATGTTTTGGTTGCATCCACCATTTACATCGTCCATGAACCTTTCTGGTCGAAACTCATTCACATTTTCTCCCCACAACGATGAGTCGTGGTGCATCGCAACAACGTCGATCCACATGTTAGTCCCATTGGGAATTGTTAAGCTATCAACTTGAATGTCTTCTCTAGCTTGCCTTTGAACATTTGGTGCTGTTGGGTAGAGCCTGAGAACTTCATTCATCACCCACTTCATCTGCGTATATGGACAACAAACACATATATATTAGCTAATGCCGGAAAACAACACATTATTACCAAAACAAATAAAATTTATGATTAAAATTATACACAAACAAATATGAAATCTGCAGTGTCTAATTTATTACTAACTAGTACTTTTTTTGAAGGATTGGTCACATATATTTTTTTTAATTTTTTTTATATCTAATTAATTCTTTTAGTGGCATATATCAATAATCTCGTGTGTGTGTGTTTAGGAATATCAATATTTTTTAAAAAAATCCTCTTGATTAAATTTTGATTGATTATTTTAAGTGTGGTTTCATTGTTTCGTGTTTTGAGTTTCCTCATGTCTTTAGTCGGTTAATTTTTTATGAGAAATGTTAAAATATGTCTTTAGGGTATTGGTTAAGAGGATAAAAATAAAAATATTGTATTGTAAAATGATTAAAAGTGATAAATTTAACTTTTTAAAAGTTGAAATATTGTTAAATCCAGTGTAAACCTACTACATTTGGCTTCCTTAACCAATATCTTAGATGCTGGAGGCATTTTCTCTATCCCTTCGTACCCAGAAAAAACTGGGAGCACCTTGAACCGATAACCATCTTTCGGTTAATCTAGCCGCTCCTCCATTCCTCGAGACCAACAAGGGATAGTACAAGAATATTCACCTGTTGTCCATCGACTAAGCCTTTCAGCCTGATCTTAGTCCCTGACTCACCCTCCGTGGACGAACCTTGCGGAGGAACCCTTAGGTTTTCGGGGGATTAGATTCTCACCAATGTTTGCCTTTTTTTATTACTTCTTAATTATGGTGTTACTTTTTACATTTATAATTTAAAGCTAATCTATTGACATGTAACCGAACAAAAAGTGAGACTACTGTAACCAAAAAACAAAGTCAATCTATTGACCAATTGGTTCAAACTAAGTGTCAACGTGCGAATTCATTTTGACATGCACAACACGACAACGTAACTCGGATATTCCAGCTTCACACAACAAACTCTGAAACTATTAAATACTCGCTGCGCTCGGTCCCTTATTATAAGACTATTTTACAAAAATGTTTGTCTCTAAATATAAGACTATCTACAAATTTCTAGATGTATTTATTATTCTTTTTTTAAATATACCTCTCATTAATATTATCAATATACATTGAAATATGGAAAGTTAATATTAAATATCTCTATAGATAAAGGGTAATTGGGTAATAGTAACATACATTTATGAAAAATTTATTATTTCAAACACTTTTCTTAATACCCGCGATTTTTGTAAACTATTCGTGTAAAAAAGTACGGAGGGAGTAATTTTTAATTCAATATTTGAATTTCTTTTCATGGCTGTATAGACAAATATGGCCCACCTAAGAATCCCAGATATGAACATTGACTGACTAATTAATATGGTTCAACCTTCCCCCATATTTCATGCACTAAACATACGTAGACAATATTAAAACAAAGTCGAAATACATTTACTATTTGACATGTCATTCCTCGTGGAATAATTCTGAAATAACAATTTTTTTAATCACATCTACCATTAATGGATTCAATTTCTTTTATTTGAAATTATTTTGTTTCACTCAGTGTTTTGTGACTTGTATTAAAATTTAAAATTTTGCATTATCATAAATTCTAAATTAGATTGGCGGTATTTTTTGTTTCGGATTATCAGACTATTATTCCTTTGAGCTGAATTTTAGATTACCAGAGTCTCTTTATCGAGAAACCGGAGAACAAATGTAAAAAAAAAAAAAAAGAGATTGGCAGTATTCTAAAGAAATTTAGGTTTTAAACATTACCTTTTTCAACCCAGAAAGCACATTGATATCGACTTCTTTATCACCAACAACTTCTCTTATCTCATCTCTCAATTGATTTTGCCAATCTTCATGCATAGCTAAAAGCATTAAAGTCCAAGATATAGCCAATGCTGTTGTCTCATGGCCTGCAAAGAAAAATGTCTTGCACTCATCCACCAATTGTTTCGTACTCAATCTTTTCCCATACTTTCCATCAACTTGATTTTCATTCAACAACAAATCCAACAAGTCTTCTCTACCTTGCTTTTTTTCTCTTGATTCCTTTCGAGTTTCAATTACATAAAGCAAAAGCTTATCTATCTCTTTCCCAAGTTTCTTTGCCTCTATGGTTTTTTTAATGTCAATGCACTTGATATATGGAACACCTACATATCTTGTTGTCTTGAAAAGTGCCATTTGTAGGGTACGTAATTTTTCACAAATTTTTCCTGCATTTTCATCTTTTATACCAAAGCTTATTCTTGCTATGATATCTCCTGCTGTTGCGATGATCTCTCTTTCGATATCAATTTCGGGTTTTCCGGAGTTGATTCGGGTAATCCATCTATCCATCATTTGCTTTGTAGATTCTACCATCATGCTTGACGTTGCCTATTACATTGTTACACAGACAATTTGTATATATCAGCAACAAAATTAATTTAGTACATAGCATTACTTTTGCTTCACAATTTGGTGAAACTCATGATAACATGCAATGAAGTCATATTGCCTTTGGAAATGAAAATGCAATGACATTAAGAATTCTTTTTTCCATATATGTATATTAAAATAAAATTGCATATAATACGAGTACAAGTCAGGTGATAAAAGACTATAAAAAGATTGATATACTGGATGCATATTTGAATCTGCAATTCTTCATTTCTCTACATTTATTGTATGTGAGTTTCTTCCTAAGACTTTTTCTTTTAAATGCAATATTGAATTAAAGTGAAAAATTAATTATTCAGGTTGTATTTCCGTATTTGGTATGTCGAATATAAATGGAAATCCTGTTTGTTTGTCTTTTTTCTGTCCCTCTAATAATAAATTAATTAATGATAAGAAGTACGTCCCCACTAAAATATATTTCCTCTTCCCTCAATAAAAAATATATATATATATATATATATATATATATATATATATATATATATATATATATATATTTCCTCTCTTTATTTATTAAAATAAAATTTGTTTGATTGTTGTATTTTTATTGGAGTACAATATAAGATAAGAAAAAAAAAATGAAAATGTGTCCTTTTTTCTTATTTTGCTATGAGAAATGGTAAATCTAGTGAAGAAAAATTCACGAAGAGATCACGAAGCATGTGTTTTGCATTTGAATTATTTTTCCCGTAGCATTATTAATTAACACTACCCTCATGACTTCCGTGTATTATGCAAAATAGTGTATTATGATTGATGAATTACTAATTCGCTGTAAATTTATAAGCTTCGCTGTAAATAGCAATCCTCTTTTGCTATTTAAGTTGTAGGTAATGTATGAAGATCTAAAAGATGAAGACAAAGACTATTTAAAAATTGTATGCATACTATTTAAATTGTTTTGACTCGCTGATTGTGAAATGTTATTTAATAAAATCAGATTTTTTATTTTTTTTGGTACAAGAGAGGGAAATAAGATATTTTATTATTTCTATAATTTGTTGAAAAGAATAATAATTTATATTATAATACACGTGAATGATGCATCGTGTATTAATTTTTTTATTGAACCCATTAGAGTAAATAGAAGATCCTAGAGTTGCAAATTAAACTCTAACCATTTTTGTACATCAAAAAAACTCTAACAATTTTTTAAAATTCATAACGATGCCACGTATTTTCTTATGCCCTCTACACCATATATATGATATCTTTGTTCAATCAACTCTACTTGAACCGGAAATTAACATATATTGAAAAAGAAAAATTGAAAACATAAGATAGATATATGGAATTATAAGAGTTTCCAATAGAGAATTCAGATTCATAATTGAAATTGCAATTCATTTTGAGTATCCTTATATCTTTTAATCGTATAAACCTTTTGTTGCTTCAAAAAAATTGAAATTGCTATCAAATATGATGAAATATTTTCTCTAGAAAAGAGAGGGAAAAAGTATAAACCTTCAAGTTAAGAGGAGAAAATGTTGGTGCTATAACATGACGATGATGAACCCATTCATTGCCTTCAGCCATCACTAAACCCTTTCCAAACATAGGCTCTCTATCATTTCTAAACACATTTGGTTTTCCCCATCTCTTTGCTATAACTTCGTTGGACATTTTCTTCAAGAATTCTGGATTAGCAATGTATAGAAAAGGTTCTGTCCCTAGCCAATAGATAAAAACTTTCCCTGCAAAAAACAATTTAATAAGTCATCTTTATACATTCAATTTGCTTAAAAAAATTCGAAAATAATGTTCAATTAATAACTTAACATACATAAAAGAGTTTATACTTTATACAGACGTATATTTTTTTTTAAAGATTACAAAATTATGCATGCAATTAAGATTTAAACAAATAAATAGAGTTTGAGAAAAATTTTAATCATATATATTTAACTAAATAATTTTAAAAAAAATATTAATGTATGACATTCTATTGTGCTCATCTTTTTGTTTAAACATGTACATGTGTATTTTACACAAATGAATTCATATCTTACTAACTATATATTTATACAGATATTTTCTGAAAAAATGTTTAAGTTTGAAGTATATGTGTAGAAGTCCCCTCATGAATTATTTTCTTTTAATTTACTTTTAACTTATTATAGAGAAATATATCTAAGTGTATTTTAGAACTAATTACCATGAGATTTTTGCCACCGAGAAAAATAGGGGAACACAGTGGAGTGTATATCATGAGTGAGCATTGAGGACCCAAATGAAGAATCAACACCATTCTTCTTTTTCATCTCTTTAATATTTCCAAATGGAAAATGTGGGGGTGGCCCTTGAAATCCACATCTTTGAAGCTTATGATTTCTTTGAATTGGTGAAATCCACCAAGAAAACATTAGTTTCAAGAATAAAACGAGTGCTAATATTGCCAACAAAGCAAATATACCAAGTAACACCATTCTCTTTTTTTTCACTCTTAATATTTTAGAGCTTATTTAAGCTAATAATAAGAGGATAGTAGCTTAATTTGTATGTGTTTGTTTTGGAAAAGAGAAATACAAAATGGTGGTATTTATAGAGCAAGATATTGAGTAGGAAAAGAATTGAGAATGTTTGACTTTTGACCATGAAAAATACCCCAATAGTACGTTTGAACATTTGCAAGGTTGCTAGATTAAACCTTTTTGGCCCACAATTGCGTTTCTCACAATTACGCCAATTTTGGACTTATCTAATTTGGTCGGAACATTATTATTTGAGAAATTTCACTTTCTTATATCACTATTTTGTTTCCAAGTTTGGCCTTAGCCGACTTTTAACACCTTTTACACCTAAAAAAAACACCTTTTACACCTGGGTCCAAAATAATTGAGTGAATCCATCATTTTAATGTATTTATACAGTTTGGAGGTGAGTTTAAATAAATTTCAAAATATATTTAAATTAAAAATCATGTATTAGATAATATATATTAGGTTTTATTTTGATAAGTAAAAATTTATTAGTGAGAGTAGACACTACAAGAAAATATACGATTTTCCTACGAATTTTACCTAGGAAATTAGTTTTGTCGGAAAGCACATATGTTACCGACGAAAAATTCATCGGAAAGCACTCATGTGATCCCTCATGTACAGAAACGTGAGCGTGGCAAACTTTGAATGACTGATAGTTACCGACGAAAAAATTCGTCGGAAAGCATGAGACCACACACCATAAAACAGTCAAAATTGAGTGCGTGGCAAATTTTCGTTGGTGGGGTTACTGAGGAAATATTTCCTCAGAAAGTCTGGGGTCCACACGCTATAAAGATTTTGCAAATAGATGACGCGACAATTTTTTAATGGCTGGATGTTACCGACAAATTTTTTGTCGGAAAACATGGCCCACATATAGCCGTTGCAAATCTATATATATACCATTCTCTTCTATATATATACCATTCATTTCATTTCCATATATATACCATTCATTTCATTTCCATATATATACCATTTCATTTCATTTCCATTCATTTCATTTCATAGCCGTTGCACTTATTCTCTTCTATATATATACCATTCATTTCATTTCCATCCTTACTTTCTTCCCTTATTCTCACTTCTCTTCACTTATTCTCATTCATTTCAAATTCATCCTTGCCATTTTCTTCACTTATTCTCACTTAAATTTTCTTAATCAAATTGTATTCTCCATTATTTACACTATTATATATATATATATATATATATATATATATATATATATATCTCACTTAATCTCTTCACTTATTCTCATTCATTTCAAATCCATCCTTACCATTTTTTTTCACTTATTCTCACTCATATTTTCTTAATCAAATTTTATTCTCCATCAGGTTTTTGTATATATTTAATTTTATTAATGTTGTTTTTTATAATAATTTATTTCAATTTTATATGTGTATGAATTTATATACTTTTAATGTAGTTTATTAAAATAAGTTACAATACTTTTTATAGTTTTGTTGGTTTCGATCCATTTTGAGGACGACGTTGTTGCTAGTGTTGCTGCCTCTACTCCGTTCATCGACTTATATATTATTTGAGGTTGGTATATCTTTAACTTAGTTTAAATTAAATTGCTACAATGATATGATTGGTAATTAAATTATTAGTCATTAGAAAAGTAGTTTGTTAAATTTAATTGTAATAAATAAAAATGTTAGTGGGATGAACTTCTTCAAAAAACAAACATTTAGTCAGATTAAATTAAATTTCAATTTATTAGAGTATGTTAGAGAGTATAATAAAAATATTAGTTATTAGAAACGTAGTTAGTAAAATTAAATTTTAATAAACATGTTAGTTAGATAAAATATTATATATGTTTAATAAAAATCTCAGTTAATTAGTAAAACTAATCTATGTATTAAATATGTTTTAGTTAATAAAAATGCAAGTAAAAAATGTAGTTAGTAAAAATGTTATTGTAGTTATTTTAAAAAAAAGAAGGTTAAGTTAGTAAAGAAATATGTATAAAAATTAGTTAATTAGTAAAACTAATTTATGTATTAAATATGTTTTAGTTAATAAAAATGCAAGTAAAAAATGTAGTTAGTAAAAATGTTATTGTAGTTATTTTAAAAAAAAGAAGGTTAAGTTAGTAAAAAAATATGTATAAAAAGTTTGTTAGAAAAAGAAGATAAATTAGTAAAGAATTATGAAGTTAATTGATATGAAATATGTGTAATTCGTACGGATTTCTAAATATTTAGGTTTATAGAAAGATAAAAAATTGTTATTTATATTTAGGTTGTAGTAATTAACTTTTGTCGGCAACGCGGGGATTTATTATCCGCGCGTTATTGTAATGAATAAATACAAACTAACTGATTTAATATTAGTGACGCAGAAGATGGATCAATATATTTCCCATCGTAGTTGGATGTACGATAGAAAATATCCGGGGAAAAGAACACTTAAAGCGGCTTTTGTGGATGGAGTTCGTGAATTTGTTGCTTACGCCGTGTCGCAACGTGCCTTTACATTGTAGGGAGGGATAAGATGTTCGTGTCTTAAATGTGCGTGTAGGCTGCTTCAGAGCCCAAAAGATGTTCTAAATCATTTAAAGGACCTTGGTTTTATGGAGAATTATTACGTGTGGAAATATCATGGTGAACAAGAGCCGACAAATAATATTGAGTATGATGTTAATTTGCACGCTTCAAGCAGTGGGGCACATACGGAGTGTGAAAACTTTGGCATGATGCAAGATATGGTTGGTGATGCTCTTGGGGTGAACTTGTCTTACAACGAGGGCGAGGGCGCTGAAGAGGAAAGAATCCCGAACGAGAAAGCGTTGAAGTTTTACAAAATGATGACATAAGTAAACAAGCCGTTGTTTGAAGGGTCGTCTGACTCTAAGTTATCTATGAGTGTGAGGCTTGTAGCTGCCAAGTCAGATTGGAGTGTGGCCGAAGAAGGCGCAAAATGTTATACACAAATGATGAGGAACACAACTCCTATAAAGGACAATTTGCCATTGAGTTTTTATGAGGCTAAGAAGTTGCTGTCGAAGTTGGGATTGCAAGTTAAAAATATTGATTGTTGCGTTAAAGGGTGCATGTTGTTTTACGACAACGAATTCAGTAAAAATGATGGGGCGTTGGTGGAGTGTAAATTTTGCAATGCACCGAGGTATCAAGTACGTGATAATGCCAGTTCTCGGAAGCAGAAACTAGTCTCTGTCAAGTCAATGTTTTATCTACCAATAATACCAAGATTGCAGAGATTGTTTGCATCAACTCACACAATCGATAAAATGACGTGGCATTATTACAATAAAACAAATACAAGTGTGATGTGACATCCTTGTGACGGGGTGGCTTGGAAGCACTTTGATGCAGTACATCCTGATTTTGCAGAAGATCCACGTAATGTGATGCTTGGATTATGCTCTGATGGATTTGTTCTGCATATCCAAATGTTGGCAGTGCCTTATTCTTGTTGGCCAATTCTTCTTACCCCGTATAATCTTCCTCCTGAGATGTTCATGTCAAAACCTTATTTGTTTTTGACTTGTGTTATACCACTACCTAATAGCCCATTAGATGGTATAGATGTGTATTTACAACCCTTAATTGGTGATTTGAAGAGATTGTGGATCGATGAATTAACATATGATATTGCAAGGAAGAAAATTTTAGAATGATGGCAGCTTTGATGTGGACTATTAACAACTTTCCTGCATATGGAATGTTGTCTGGATGGTCGACTCATGGTAGATTGGCTTGTCCACATTGCATGGAAGAATCAAAGGCGTTTAACTTGCATCACGGAAGAAAGAGTTCGTGGTTTGACTGCCACCGTAGGTTTTTACCAGCAACACATGAATTTCGAAAGAAGAGGAATTTGTTTCGTAAAGGACAAACAGAAAAAGATGGTCCGCCTCCTAGGACAACATCAGAGGAAGTATTCCGTAGAGTCAGTGGATTAGGACTTTTGAAATTCCCATATGTTGGCAAAAGAGCAAGACACCTACAATACGGTGACACACACCATTGGACTAAAATAAGAATCTTCTGGGACCTCCCTTACTGAAAAGACAATTTACTGAGACATAATCTTGATGTTATGCACATTGAGAAGAATTTTTGTGACAATATAATTCACACGGTGATGAATGTCTCTGGTAAAACAAAAGATAATGAGAAGGCTAGAATGGACTTGCCATTGATTTGTAAGAGACCAGATATGGAGCTACAACTTCTTCCAAATGAAAAATATCTAAAACCTAAGGCTATTTATAGTCTAACTGCTGATGAAGCAAAATATGTTTGTCAATGGTTGAAAGAATAGAGGATGCCAGACGGATATTGTTCTAACTTGTCAAGGTGTGCCGACGTCAACTACGGAAGACTGCGTGAAATGAAAAGTCATGATTCTCACGTTTCATGGAACGCACACTTCCAATTGCATTTTGCTCTTCCACCATGAGAACTTTTCTGGGTCACCAGTAAATATTGGGGGTTTATTGTGTGACCTGGATTTTCTATCATCTGTACCATAGTCATATGATACAAAAGTTCCAGTACCTCTTTGATTTCTGGGAGGGGCTGGAGGTGAACCTTCTGATGACATGTTTTTCTCAGGATCTCACTGACACACTGTTAAGTGTTAATATCAGAACCGGAGCTCTGATACCAACTGAAGGTGAGAAAAACACACAAGAAGGGGGGGTTGAATTGTGTGGACTCAAAAACTTACGTTTCTTTTCTTCTCAAAATTTGGTTAAGTTCAGAATCTGATAGAGATCAGTTCTGAACCTTTATCAAAGTTAATTATGCAGCGGTTTCAAATGTAAAGAGAGAAGGGAAGAGAGACACACAATGTTTTTATACTAGTTCCTTCCACAAGTTGGAAGTAGTCTAGTCCCCTTGTTACTAACAAGAGATTTTAACTATAATCAGACTGATTACAATTGCTCAACCACAAAGGAAGAGACTTCCAGTTGCTCAACCACAAAGGAAGAGACTTCTAATGCTCAAGACACTAAGTCAAGAGGCTTCCAATGCTCAGAACACAAAGTAATGAGACTTCCTGCTCAGACCACAAAGGAATGAGACTCTAATTGCTCAGAACACTAAGTAATGAGACTTATGATGCTCAATACGCAGACTGAGACTTGAACCAAACTGAATTACAAAGAAAGTAAGTTTGGGTTGAACACTTGATCAAATATCAGAGGTGTTCACTTAATACAACTCAGGAATAAGACTCTAGACTTAAGAAATTCTAAGATTACAAGTTTGTAAGAATTCTTAAGAGTTTTGGTGACACTCGTATTTTTACAGCAAAACAAAGCATAGTTTCAGACAATTTTAATTCAAGAGTCTTAGCAATTTTCTTCTTCAATTCTTCATCCTTATATAGAGGAAAATAGAGTTGTTGAAGAAAGCCAGGGATTAAGCAAAGAGCCGTTGCAAGTAAAGAACTAGGCCAGGCTGAAATTGCGAGCTAAACTCAGCAGAAAACCAGAGCAGCAACCATTTTTGAATTTGCTTTCCTTAAAAGCTGGGGAATGTTTGAGTCAGGGAGACAACTGTTCCATTGGAGTTGTTCTGACACTGCAGGCATTAAATGCTGAAGGAAACTTTCCACGTCAGACTTCAGAAGCTTCTTCGTGAACAGTACTTCAGAAGCTCTCTTCAGAAGCAGGTCTTCAGAAGCACTGTGCATCAGACGCAATGTTCATCAGACGCACTGTTCATCAGACGCTCCCTTCAGACGTTGACTTTTGTTGACCTGCAGACGCACTGTTCATCAGACGCACTATTCATCAGACGCTCCCTTCAGATGTTGACTTTTGTTGACCCTCAGACTCAGCCTTCAGACGCTGCCTTCAGACGCAGGCTTCAGACTCTGCCTTCAGAGGCACCCTTCAGACTCAGTCTTCAGACTCACCCTTTAGACCCAATTTTCCTTCAAACTTGCAACATAGCTTCTAAGCTTTCCTTCTTGCTCTTAGCTTGTTCTTCCATAACCAATATTAATTAATCAACATTAAGAACATGGTTCTGCATAACTTTAGAACAAACCATTAACAATACCAATTTTCTTTTTAACACTTTGTTATCATCAAAACCTTAAAGAGAGTTGTTCATACATATGTTCCAACAATCTCCCTCTTATTCAAAAGAGAGTTGTTCACATTTTGTTACAACAATCTCCCCCTTTTTGATGATGACAAACATAAGTATTAATCAGAAAATTGTTGTTAATTTAATTAACAAGTTGACAGCAGGGTATGAGGTTTGTAAGATCCCCCTGAGTCTGATCCAGGTTATTTAAATTCAGTTAAGATCAAACCAGATGAAATTTCAGAATTGTTGTTAAGTTTAATTAACAAGCTGACTTCAGGAGAGGTTTGCAAGCTCCCCCTAGGTCTGATAATCCTCAGGGTTAGATTTGCAAGCTCCCTCTGATTCTTATCCAAGTTAATTAATTTTAACTTTAAGCAATAAACTGAAATTATCACTCAGAATTGTAAATAACTTGCTGACTTCAGGTTCTGAGGTT
This sequence comes from Medicago ruthenica, assembly GCA_018208015.1. NCBI lineage: Eukaryota > Viridiplantae > Streptophyta > Magnoliopsida > Fabales > Fabaceae > Medicago > Medicago ruthenica. The sequence goes on from CM031376.1 coordinate 27,274,523, forward strand.
TGTAAGCTCTCCCCCTAAGTCTGATAATCCACAGGATGAGTTTTGTAAGCTCCCTGAGTCTTATCCAAGTTATTTAAAACTCATTTCAACTCACTAAGAGTAAATTATATCTCACAAAAATAAATTCAGAACTTTTTCTCCCCCTTTTCAGAGATTAAAAGTTGTTCTCATAAGTTAACTTCAATCATAAGTTAACTTATGTTCAGAGCTCAGGAGCAATTCCTTTTACTTCCTCTCATAAGTTAATTAACTGAATTTAACTTATATTTTGAGCTCAGGAGCTTTAATACTTGTTTTACATTTCTCCCCCTTTTGTCATCAACAAAAAGAAAATTTCAGAAAAGAATTTTTTTTCAGAATTTGAAGAGAGATTGAAAAACATGTGAGATAATCATGCAATCATACAGGTAATCAAGCAGCAAAGATGTACATCAGAGTAGACTTGATCATTCATGAGTATATGACATTGCATTTTTAAAAATTGAATGATGTTCAGAAGCATAAAAAGATAGTTCAGTGCTTCTGATCAAAGCATTCTTTGTTCAGACACAGCTGTTCAGTATATCTTATTCAGTATCACTGAACTATTTTAGGCAAAATTGTTCAGATCATATACCAACTTGAAGGTTTTATCACTATTGAACTTATTTCAGAGACTGATACCAAATTTGGTTCAGTGCTGATACCAAGATATAGCATTTGGTTCAGTACTGCTGAATTCTTTCAGACCAAACTGATACCAATTTTTTAAATAAGTTCTAAAAGACTGAACATCTCTGATACAAATTGAGCATTTGAAAAATGTGTCTGTGTTTAAACATTTTGAGCATTTGATACAAAAAAAACAGAAAAACACATTTTTATATTGATGACTTTGGGAGGGACAAAGTATAACTTTCAAAGCTTTAAATCATCATTGCCCAGGGTTATACTTATCAGATTCTGACCAAACATTAGATAGCTAACAGGTTCAGAAGTCAGAAAATCCAGGTTCTGAACCTTTAGACTCTGAAGTTTTCAGGGCTTAACTTTCTTCAGACTCTAAAAAATGAGTGTCTGATAAGTCTTAACTTCTGATGAACTCAGAATCTTAGATTTCATTCAGATTCAAGCACATTTTCAAGAGATAAAGTGCATGTTCAGATTCTTTTTAATAAAATTGAATCTTTCTTCTGTTAGGGGTTTTGTGAATATGTCAGCCCATTGATGATCAGTATCAATGAACTGGATATCCAAAACACCTTTCTGAACATAATCTCTTATAAAATGATGTTTTATTTCTATATGCTTGGCTCTAGAATGAAGAATTGGATTTTTAGACAGACATATTGCAACAATATTATCACAATAAATAGGAATGTTATCTGCATGAATCTGATAATCCTCTAATTGATGTTTCATCCAGAGCAGTTGTGTGCTACAACTTACAGCTGAGATGTATTCTGCTTCTGCTGTTGACAAAGCAATAGTTGCTTGTCTTTTGCTGGTCCAGGATATCAGATTCTCACCAAGAAACTGACAGTTTCCACTGGTGGATTTTCTTTCAATCCTGTCCCCAGCATAGTCAGCATCACAGAATCCAACTAGCTTATAATTCAAGGATTTCTTATACAGAAGTCCCAAATTAGTTGTTCCTTTGAGATACTTAAAGATTCTCTTGACAGTAGTCATATGAGATTCTCTAGGATCTGACTGGAATCTTGCACACAGACAGACACTAAACAAAATATCTGGCCTAGAAGCAGTTAAGTATAACAGAGAACCTATCATACCTCTGTAGAGCTTCTGATATACTTTTGAGCCATTGTCCTCTTTGCTTAAGGTGCAGGTTGGATGCATAGGTGTTGTCATCAGCTTACAGTCATCAAGCTGGAACTTCTTCAGAAGCTCCTTTGTGTATTTGGACTGATGAACATACACACCATCTTTGCATTGGTTGATTTGAATTCCCAGAAAGAATTTCAACTCTCCCATCATGCTCATTTCAAATTCATCCTGCATTAACTTTGAAAACTCTTTGCAAAGAGAGGCATTAGTAGAACCAAATATGATATCATCAACATATATTTGCACAATTAAGATGTCTTTCTTAACAGTTTTTCTAAAGAGTGTATTGTCAACTTGACCTCTTACAAAATCATTTTTAATCAAGAAGTTGCTTAGTCTTTCATACCAAGCTCTAGGAGCTTGTTTAAGACCATACAAGGATTTCTTAAGTTTAAAAACAAAATCTGGATTTTTAACATCTTCAAAACCAGGAGGCTGTTTAACATAAACTTCTTCAGAAATAACACCATTTAAGAAAGCACTCTTAACATCCATTTGGTACAAGATGATATCATGATTAACAGCATAGGAAAGAAGTAACCTGATTGCTTCCAGTCTTGCAACTGGAGCAAAAGTTTCAGTGTAGTCTATTCCTTCCTGTTGGCTGTAGCCTTGAGCTACCAGTCTTGCCTTGTTTCTGATCACTTATCCTTGTTCATTGAGCTTGTTTCTGAACACCCATTTTGTTCCAATGATGTTCTTATGATCAGGTCTTGCAATTAGATCTCAGACATCATTCCTTTGAAACTGGTTCAGTTCTTCCTGCATAGCTACAATCCAGCCATCATCTGCAAGTGCTTCATCAGCTGTTGTGGGCTCAATCATGGATAGCAGGCCAAGCATAGACTCATTCTGACTGAATTATGATCTTGTTTTCCTTGGACTGTTCTTGTTCCCAATGATCAGCTCCTCAGGATGTGAACACTTGTATTTGAATGAGGTTCTGGGTGGATTAGCTCCTGAAGAACCATCATGGATTTGTTCAGAACCATGCTGGTCTTGATTTGCTTCTGGAGTAGTGTCATTATCAGAGAGTTTCTCATATTCTTCAATATTTTCAGCTTCTGAACTTTCTTCAGACTCTGGACTAGGTTCAGGTTCTGAAGGTTCTTCTGAGGGTCTGAAATCTGCAAAACTCTCAACCAGCTCTGGTATTTCATTACCAGGCTTCTTATCATCAAATCTAATATGTATAGCTTCTTCAACAACATGTGTTTCAGAATTATACACCGTGTATGCTTTAGATCTCTCTGAGTATCCTAAAAAGGTACCCTTTTAAGCCTTAGCATTAAATTTCTTTAGGTAGATTTTATTGTTCAGTATGTAGCAAGTACAACCAAACTGATGAAAATAAGAAATGCTTGGTTTTCTTCCTTTAAAAAGTTCATATGCTGTTTTATTCAGAATAGGTCTGATATAGATCCTGTTCTGGATATAACATGCTGTGTTAACAGCTTCTGCCCAAAAGTACTTTGCAATTTTGGATTCATGGATCATGGTTCTAGCCATTTCTTGCAAAGATCTGTTCTTTCTCTCTACAACTCCATTTTGTTGTGGAGTTCTAGGAGATGAGAACTCATGGAGAATTCCATGATCTTCACAAAATTTTTCAAAAGGTTCATTTTCAAATTCCCCACCATGATCACTTCTGACTTTTAAAATTTTCAAGTCAGTTTCATTTTGTACTTGTTTGCAGAATTTGTAAAACACATCACATGTTTCATTTTTAGTTCTAACGAACTTAACCCAAGTCCACCTACTATAATCATCAACAATTACAAGCCCATACTTCTTCCCATTGATTGAAGCTGTTCCAACATGACCAAACAAATCAATGTGAAGCAGTTCTAAAGGTTTTGAGGTGGAAACAATGTTTTTAGATTTAAAAGAAGTTTTAGAAAATTTTCCAATTTGGCATGCACTACACAGAGCATCTGAGTTGTCATACCCCATTTTTTGACCCATTTTCGTCTCGTTTTATTTATTGTCTCGTTTTACGCACTTTTTAAAAAGGCCGAGAATTTTCGTCGTTTCAGACGAAATTTCGGCAGGGAGGTATTTTAAAATACCTCATGTCAATTTTTGTTTTGTTTATTAATTTTATTTTTTATCCCTTTTTATTTTTACTTTTAATTTCAGTTTTATTATTATCATTAATTTTTATTTTAATTTTTATTATTTTAATTTTTATTATTTTTATTATTTTTATTATTATTATTTTTTCTTTTTTGCAATTTTTGTCCAAAAAAGGTCCAAATCCAGTCCAAAAAATCCAGTCATGGTCAACACAGCCATTGCACTGTTCATGCGCCCCAAACACTGTAAATCATCATCACAAAACCTTCAACCACATCCAAATCATCATCACAAAATCCTCAAATCCAGCAAAATCACTTTCTCATTTAATGCTTGCAGAAATTCTATCTCAAAAAACCAGATCAACTTGTTTCTAAATGAGTCATTAAGCTGACAAGCAGCTTAATGCTCCTCTATAAAACAGAGTTAGCATCAACAGAAAGAAAAAAGGAAAAAATTTTAGAGAAGAAGAAACTTTTTAAACACAAATATTTTTCCAGCAAACACAACACAGCAAAATCCAACAAACCACTGCCATTTTCGGCCAAACCCTTAACTCACACAAACACCAACTCTCACAAAAACACAAACCCTTAACTCACAAAAACACCAACTCTCACAAAAACACAAACCCTTAACTCACACAAACACCAACTCTCACAAAAACACAAACCCACAAACCCACACACCCAAAACACATACTCACGCACGTACAGCCCAACCCCCCTTTAACAGTACCATTCACTCACGCACCCACCACAACAAAACACAATTCACGCACAGTACACGACCCACACACAATCTGCAACACGAAAACGCACACCTACACTCACGAAAATACACGGTCACAACAAGGACCAAGCAAGGCCGAAACAAAAGGAAAACAAGAGGAAAAGGTATAAAATTTTTTTTTGATTTTTTAAACCTAGATCTAGGAGTTTTGGTAAGGATTTTGGGGAAAATAACTTCGGATTTGAGCTTAGAAAGGAAAAGGATATTAGAAAAGAAGGAAAAATTTTGAAAAGGGGAGGTTTTTAGTTCTCCGGCGCGGTGGTGCCACCACCGGCCACCACGCCGGAGCACTGTTCACGGCGAGGAAAGTAAGAGAGAGGGGAGAGACTGATTTTCGGCCATGGCATAGAGAGAGAAGGAAGAGAGAGAAGTGGGATGAAAGAATGAGGAGAAATGAAGGGGAAAGGGTATTTATACCCCTCCCCGTTTCAGTGAGGCAGGGTGTACGCGTTAGCGTACACCCACGCTCTCCAGGCCCTTTGATTTTAATCATGTGGCCCTGGTTTTTTAGTTCCCTGTGTTTGATCAGGGCCGTCTGATTAATCAGACGGCCCAGATTAATTTACGAAAGCCCAATGCTTTTTGGGCCTTTTCTTTCAAATTTTTTTAGTTTTTACTTCTAACACCCCTAGTTTTATTTTTTACACCTCCCAAATTTTTTATTTCTTTTATTTTCTTTGCAAAATTTAATTTTTTCTTTTTGTTATTTATTTCTTTTTATTGTTTTATTATTTTTTACATCTCATTTATTTATTTACCTATCATTTATCTCATGCATTTATTTTTTTATTTTTTATTTCTTTTTGTTCATTTTATTTTATATCTTTTCTTTATGTCATTCATATGTACATTTAGGAACATATATATATAAATATGCATTGTTTTTATATAGTTCAATCCATGATAAACAAAAATCTTTTTATTTAAATCCAACGATCCTTTTATTTAATTCTTCGCGTTTAGTTTATTTCACCGCATTTATTTTTCTTTTTTAACTCTAAGTAAAAAAATCCAAAAGAACAAAAACATTTTCATTTTTATTAAGTAACAAACTTGTTCATTTTGGTTGCAACAACTAATTTGGACAATTTATTTTCTCTTTTATTCTATAAAACGAGCGTTTTTCTTAGTTTACATTTTCATAAAATTCAAGCGAAACTTGAATGAAAAAGGGTGGTTTGACGTATGTCTCTCCTTTCCCCGATCGGATAAACACTTGACGTATGTCTCGTTGCTTAGACGATCGTCATTCTTTTCTAGCTTCCCAAAAATATACGTTTTTAAATTCAAACAAAACTTGAATGAAAAAGGGTGGTTTGACGTATGTCTCTCCTTTCCCCGGTTGTACGAACACTTGACGTATGTCTCGTTGCTCGGACGATCGTCATTCTATTTTCAAAGTGAATCCAACTCACCAATCTTGGCCCTTGTGGTCAATCCAAACCTTTCGCGCCTTTGCGCGTTAATTTTAAAACATTTACGCCTTGCGTGAATTTAACGCCTCCGTGCGTTTATTTTATTTTCAAGCTTTTGTACGCCTCCGTGCGTTTGTCTTTATTTTCAAACATTTTACGCCCCTGTGCGTCTGTCTTTTTTCCTTAAACATTTACGCCTTGCGCGAGTTTATCGCCTTAGCGTCTGTCTTTCACCTTTTTTAAACTTTTTACGCCTTTGTGCGTTTTCAAACAATTCTTTTCAAGAACTACGTAAGCTTTGAATTCTCCGACTACCGGGAGATACGTAGGAGCAAGATCGACGTCTTGTCAAGCCCGTTAATAAAAAATCTCTTTTTTTCCTTTTTTTCTATTTCGTTTGTTTTTATCTCTTTCTGCACCTCACGTTATATTTTCTCGTTCCTTTATATATATATATGATTAAGCATGCAAGCAAAACGTCAAAAACATTTTAAGCCTAAGTCAACTAAGAGGTTCCCGTTGAGTACAACGGATGTGAGGGGTGCTAATACCTTCCCCTCGCATAATCGACTTTCGAACCTAAAATCTCTTTTCAAGGTAATTTAGAACTTTTTTCCTTTTTCCCCGAAAAATTAAAAGTTCAGTCGTGATTTAAATTTAGTGATTCAATGCTAGTCAATAGCTTGACATCCGAAATTCGACGCGACAGAAATGGCGACTTCACTGGGGACTCACACTTAAACACTTTGTTTTCGTGTATGATAAGTCAAGCCTATCTTAGTCGGCTTTTAGGCTAGAATGTTTTATTTTGCTTGCACGCTTATGCCTTATTACCATTATTTGTTTATCTTTTCTCGCTTTATATATATTTGTTTCATATTGCTTTATATTCATATTATATATGTTGTGGGGTTACTTGAGCGGTGTTACTCCACATTGTTCGGGTTAATACCGGACGTGTGAGGCTCTATTCCCGAGCTTGAGAGAAAATTAAGATAGGATGGGGTTGCGTAGCGGAGGCCCACTTGACGTATGTCTTGAAGGGAAGATGCGAAAACCCCGCCTAGAGTAGATTTCATTTGGAATATATTGAGGTCTTGCGAGCATTTGCAATTGACGACAATAGTTCCATGTGAAGTCCGTGATCTCTAGGGACCTTTTAAAAAATCTCACCTTTAGTGCCCACACGTGAGGATGGGGGAAATTTTGAACATACATATGCATACCATACATTTACATGCATGAAAATAATTTTCGCATATCACTTTGCTTTATAGGAAATTAATTGCACTTTTTAATTTCCTTGTAAAGCAAAACAAAAATTTTCATGCATTTACATACATCATTCATTATCATGCATATGTCCATCTTCGAGTCCAAAACTCATTTCTCTTTTTCTTATCCTCAGGATTTCTCATAATCCGAATTGAGTATTCAGTGTTCGCATTTTCTCCGCAACACTACGCGTCTTTCCATAAAGAGAAGTGGCTCATCGTCTTGAAGTGACTCACGCCTACAACACTCGAGCAGCTTTAAAGAAGAAAATGGAGAATTTAGAGCAAGAGAATCACGAGCTTCGTGAAGAATTAACATCCATGAAAACGGTGATGGAGAAACTAACGGAGTTAGTGAAGCTACTAGCTGCCGCGCAAATACCGACACCTCCTCCTCCTCCCTCCAGTTCTCAAGAGCAAGCATCAGCATTTGCTTCGACTTCATCATTGCATGTCAATGCTCCACAACACTCTAAACCCCTCGGTTGTACGTGGGGCATGCCTTTTGAGTTCGGTGAAGAGTCTATCCCAATTCCCACATCTCTCCTAGAAGCTCCGGTGTCTCAACCCGAGTTTACCTTCTCTCCAGCTACTGTGGCCTTCACAACGCCAGTGGTCCATACCACTCAACATGATCACGGGCCTATCTTTCGTGCCGAAAGCTTAGGTGCCCAGGATAAGATGGCCGATTTCCAAGAAAAATTCGAGGAAATGCAAAAGGAGATCAAGGCCCTCCGAGGGAAAGATTTATTCGGGAAGGACGCCCATGATCTTTGCCTTGTACCTAATGTTAAAATCCCACCTAAATTCAAGGTCCCGGATTTTGAAAAGTACAAGGGAAATACTTGCCCGCAAAGTCACTTGGTAATGTATGCAAGGAAGATGTCAACGCAAACCGACAACCATCAGCTCCTCATACATTATTTTCAAGATAGTTTAACTGGTGCCGCTTTAAAGTGGTACATGGGTTTGGATAGTACTAAAATCCGAACCTTCAATGACTTGGGAGAGGCGTTTGTCCGCCAATACAAATATAATTTAGACATGGCCCCGGACCGGGACCAACTCCGGGCTATGGCCCAAAAGGACAAAGAGACCTTTAAGGAGTACGCACAAAGATGGAGGGAGATAGCGGCTCAGATCAGCCCGCCTCTTGAAGAGAGGGAAATGACCAAGATATTCTTGAATACTCTTGGCTCCTTTTATTATGAACGAATGGTTGCGAGTGCGCCAAGTGACTTCACCGAGATGGTAAGCATGGGCGTACGTTTGGAGGATGCGGTCCGAGAGGGACGCTTGGTGAAAGAAAGTGCTCCATCAAGCAGCACTAAGAGATTCGGGGGTGGCTACCCAAGGAAGAAAGAGCAAGATATCGGCATGATTGGCCATGGAGGACCTCATCAAGGGTACTCAACATATCCACATATCTCTGCTATTTCACCTACCATCTCAACACCTCCAAGCTACCAAATCCAGGTCCCACAAAGGCCTCCCCCTCCTTATCAACCAGCGTATCAACAACAACAACCTCCACAAAATCCACAACCATATTATCAACAACAACGCCCGCAAGGTCAGCAGCAATTCCGACCTCAAGCGCCTCAACAACCGTTTAATCATCAGAATCGCCCAAGAGTGGCATTCGATCCGATACCAATGAAGTACGCGGACTTGCTCCCGGCTTTACTTGCGAGGAACCTCGTGCAAACAAAGGCACCACCTCCCGTACCAGAAGTGTTACCTCCATGGCATCGACATGACCTTACGTGCACATACCATCAAGGGGCACCAGGCCATGACGTTGAACGTTGCCTCGCTCTAAAAAGTGAGGTCCAGAAGCTAGTCCGTACCAAAGTATTGACCTTCAAGGACTCAAACCCAAACGTCCAAACTAACCCGCTGCCAAACCATGTCTCCTCTATCAACATGGTTCAAGAATGTCAAGGAGCCAGTCCTGTTTTAAAGGCCCAAGACATCAAGACGCCTTTAGTTCCACTGCACATCAAGATGTGTAGGGCAGCTATGTTCGAGCACGATCATGCTAGTTGTGAAGAATGCTCAGTGAGTCCTCAAGGATGTATGGAAATCCAAAATGACATACAAGGACTGTTGGACAAAAAGGAGCTTGTTGTCACAAAAAGGGACAAGAGCGTATGTGTTATAATCCCGGAATTTAATATCCCGGATTACTTGGAGTTAGCCCCCAGCAGCCAGAAGCCTGCCGCTACTCCTCTCATAATATGCTTACCAGGGCCTGCCCCATACACTTCCAACAAGGCAGTTCCTTACAAATACCTTGCAACCATGGTGAATGAAGGTCAAGAGGTACCAATTCCTCCTTTAGCCCCTGTCGGTAATATCACGGACAGTAGCAAGGTGCTAAGGAGTGGACGGATTTTTCCCGCAGTAGTCCAAGAAAAGGTCAATACCCCGGTATTTGAACCAAGGCAAACCCAAGACCCCTGCACAAACAAAGATGTAGGTCAATCCAGTGGGGCAAATACCGATTCGGATCTTGATGAGGTTTTGAAACTAATCAAGAAAAGCGAATATAAGGTTGTGGACCAGTTGTTGCAAACACCTTCGAAAATCTCTATGCTGTCCTTACTGTTAAACTCCGAAGCACATAGAGAATCATTGATGAAGGTTTTGAACCAAGCCTTCGTGGAGCACGATATAACCCTTGGCCAATTCGGGGGCATTGTCGGAAACATCACTGTATGTAACAACTTAAGCTTCAGTGATGAGGAACTCCCGGAGCAAGGAAGGCACCATAATTTGGCGTTACACATCTCGGTAAACTGCAAGTCGGATGCTTTAGCAAACGTACTTGTAGATACCGGTTCTTCATTGAACGTAATGGCCAAGACAACCCTTGATCAGCTTTCTTACCAGGGGACCCCCATGAGGCCAAGTGGGGTGGTTGTCAAAGCTTTCGACGGCTCAAGAAAGTCAGTAATTGGAGAGGTGGATTTGCCCATCACGGTCGGGCCGCACACATTCCAAATCACCTTCCAAGTAATGGACATACAAGCAGCGTACAGTTGTTTGTTAGGACGTCCATGGATCCATGAAGCCGGAGCAGTAACGTCCACACTTCACCAAAAGCTGAAGTTTGTGAAGAATGGAAAGCTAGTCACTGTGAGAGGGGAGGAAGCTCTGTTAGTCAGCCACCTGTCGGCCTTCTCGTTCATCGGTGCTGATACCGTTGATGGGACATCATTCCAAGGTCTTTCCTTAGATGATGAGAGTGCTATAAAGAATGGAGCATCCATGATGTCTTACGAAAGTGCACAAAGGACAGTGCGAGATGATTTACTCCCGGGTTGGGGAAAGACGATAAACCTTCCGGAGCGTAGGCGTAGAGAGGGGTTGGGTTTCACTTCAACCACAAAAGTTGCCGAACCAAGTGCTAGCATTGAATCGCTCAAGGACATTTTCCGCAGCGCCAGCTTAGAAACTAACGCCATCACTGAAGATGGACCGGAAGAAGCGGCACATGTCCATGTAATGCCCGGAGGAGTTTGCTGCAATTGGGACGCTGTCGACGTTCCTTATGTTATTCAATTGTCAAAGTAATGTGTTTATTTATTTATCGCTTTCAAAAAAGAGATCCCTTCGTCTTGCCCAAAGCGAAGAAGGACTCATGTAGGGCTTGTTTAAAGTACTATTATCATAAATGAAATTTGTCGTTTTTATCACGACCTTTCTATTATTTCTTTTTGTTGTTTTATTGTCGTTTTTCCGAAAAAAATGGTAACACAAAAAACCAAAAAAAAATCAATCATAAGTATATTTTCTTCTTTTTAAATTTCAAAAAGTCTGCATTTTCTCTCATTTCACTAAAATCAATCATCCATCATTTGCAGACTAAACGTCCATAAACCCGTTGAACTCCATAACCCTAGGCTCTCTCCCAACTTTGAATTCCCTGTTTACGAAGCGGAAGAGGAAGAGGATGAAGAAATTCCGGACGAAATCAAGCGTCTATTAGAACAAGAGAGGAAGACTATTCAACCCCATGAAGAAGCAATAGAGGTTATCAACTTGGGTTCCGAAGAGGACAAGAAAGAAATCAAGATCGGGGCATTGTTGGATGCATCCGTCAAAGAAAGAATCATCAAGCTTCTTGAAGAATATGTGGATATCTTTGCATGGTCATACCAAGATATGCCAGGATTGGATCCCGAGATTGTGGAGCATCATCTACCTTTGAAACCTGAATGTCCGCCAGTCAAGCAGAAGTTGAGAAGAACTCGCCCTGACATGGCCCTCAAGATCAAAGAGGAAGTGCAAAAGCAAATTAACGCTGGATTTCTTGTCACATCAGAATACCCTCAGTGGTTGGCCAACATAGTGCCTGTTCCCAAGAAGGACGGTAAAGTTCGGATGTGCGTCGACTACCGAGATTTAAACAAAGCTAGTCCAAAAGACGACTTCCCTTTACCCCACATTGACATATTGGTCGACAATACTGCCAAGTCCAAGGTATTCTCCTTCATGGATGGCTTCTCTGGATACAATCAAATTAAAATGGCTGTTGAAGACAGAGAAAAAACATCTTTCATTACACCATGGGGCGCCTTTTGTTATCAAGTGATGCCTTTTGGCTTAACAAATGCGGGTGCTACCTATCAAAGGGGCATGACCACTCTTTTCCACGACATGATACACAAAGAAATTGAAGTATATGTCGACGACATGATTGTCAAATCAGGAAATGAAGAGGAACATGTTGAATATTTGCTAAAGATGTTTCAACGTCTAAGAAAATATCGGCTTCGCCTGAATCCCAACAAATGTACATTCTGCGTGAGATCTGGAAAACTTCTAGGTTTCATTGTCAGTCAAAAGGGTATCGAGGTAGATCCCGACAAGGTCAAAGCCATCAGAGAAATGCCTGCTCCTCAAACTGAGAAGCAAGTAAGGGGATTTCTAGGACGTTTAAATTACATCTCTAGATTCATATCCCACATGACAGCTACTTGTGGACCCATCTTCAAGCTACTTCGCAAAAATCAAGAAGTAGTATGGACAGAAGATTGCCAGAAAGCCTTCGACAGCATCAAGGAGTACCTGCTAGAACCTCCAATACTTATTCCTCCAGTCGAAGGAAGACCTTTAATCATGTACTTAACCGTATTGGAAGACTCCATGGGCTGTGTACTCGGACAACAAGACGAGACCGGTAGAAAAGAGCACGCTGTTTACTACCTAAGCAAGAAGTTTACGGACTGCGAGTCCCGATACTCTCTACTCGAGAAGACTTGTTGTGCATTAGCTTGGGCTGCTAGGCGTCTTCGCCACTACATGCTTAACCATACTACTTGGTTGATATCCAAAATGGATCCAATCAAGTACATCTTTGAAAAACCCGCCTTAACCGGAAGGATCGCCCGTTGGCAGATGTTGTTATCAGAATACGACATCGAATACCACACTCAGAAAGCTATCAAGCCAGCATTCTTGCCGATCATTTGGCTCATCAACCAATCGAGGATTATCAACCAATCAAGTTTGACTTCCCCGATGAAGAAATCATGTATCTAAAGATGAAGGATTATGACGAGCCACTATTCGGCGAAGGTCCAGATCCCGAATCTAGATGGAAGTTAATCTTTGATGGAGCTGTCAATGTCTATGGCAATGGAATTGGGGCAGTTATCATCACCCCCGACGGCAAACATCTCCCTTTCGCTGCAAGACTTTCATTCGACTGTACAAACAATATGGCGGAGTATGAAGCTTGTATTTTGGGAATTGAGGAAGCCATTGATCTAAGGATCAAGAACCTCGACATTTATGGAGACTCAGCTCTTGTGATCAATCAAATCAATGGAGATTGGGAAACTCGCCACACCGGCTTGATTCCTTACAAAGATTACGCAAGACGTTTGCTAACTTTTTTCAACAAAGTTAAGCTGCATCATATTCCTCGAGATGAGAATCAAATGGCGGATGCTTTGGCAACTTTGTCTTCCATGTATGAGATCAGTCGCCGGAGTGAGATTCCAACAATCAAGGTTGAGCATCTAGAAAGGCCTGCACATGTGTTTGCCGCCGAGGCAATCATAGACAACCATCCATGGTTCCATGACATCAAAAGTTTCCTCCAAAAGCAAGAGTACCCGCATGGGGCATCCAACAAGGATAAGAAAACTCTGCGAAGATTAGCTGGCAACTTCTTTCTAAGCGGAGAAGTTTTATACAAGAGGAATTTTGATATGGTGCTACTCAGATGCGTTGATGAGCAAGAAGCCGATCGTATAATGCATGAGATACATGAAGGTTCCTTCGGGACTCATTCCAGTGGGCACACAATGGCTAGGAAAATCTTAAGGGCCGGATATTACTGGATGACCTTGGAGAGTGATTGCTACAAGCATGCCAGAAAATGCCATAAATGTCAAATTTATGCGGACAAGATCCATATGCCACCAACGGCTCTAAATGTCCTCTCTTCCCCATGGCCTTTCTCCATGTGGGGTATCGATATGATTGGTAGGATTGAACCTAAAGCTTCTAATGGACATCGCTTCATCCTAGTTGCGATTGACTACTTCACCAAATGGGTCGAAGCTGCGTCATACGCCAACGTCACCAAACAAGTGGTGGTCCGATTTATTAAGAATCATATCATCTGTCGATATGGTATTCCCAGCAGGATTATCACCGACAATGGGACCAATCTGAACAACAAAATGATGAAGGAGCTATGTCAAGAGTTCAAGATCGAGCATCACAACTCATCTCCTTATAGACCTCAAATGAATGGTGCAGTTGAAGCTGCAAACAAAAACATCAAGAAAATAGTGCAAAAGATGGTGGTCACCTACAAGGATTGGCACGAGATGTTGCCATATGCCTTGCACGGGTATCGTACTTCAGTACGCACATCGACAGGGGCAACCCCTTTCTCTTTAGTATACGGCATGGAAGCAGTGCTCCCCGTAGAAGTTGAAATCCCGTCTTTGAGAATCTTGATGGAAGCTAAATTGTCAGAGGCTGAATGGTGTCAAAACAGATACGATCAGTTGAACTTAATTGAGGAGAAACGCATGACCGCCTTGTGTCATGGACAACTGTATCAACAGAGGATGAAACAAGCTTTTGACAAGAAGGTTCGTCCTCGTGAAATCCAAGAAGGAGACCTCGTGCTTAAAAGGATCCTATCTTTTCAACCCGATTCCAGGGGCAAATGGACGCCTAACTACGAAGGCCCGTATGTAGTCAAGAGAGTTTTCTCCGGAGGAGCTTTGATTCTCACGACAATGGACGGCGAAGATTTGCCGCGTCCTGTAAATTCCGATGTAGTCAAGAAATATTTTGTCTAAAAACAAAAGAACAGCTCGGTAAGTCGAAAACCTGAAAAGGCGGCTTAGGCAAAAATGAGCGTCTCGGTGGACTGAAAACCCGAAAGGGCGGTCCAGGCAAAAATTAGAGACACAAAACAGAAATAATCATCCTGATAGGTCGAAAACCCGAAAGGGCGACCTATGCAAAAATTAAGGATCAAAAGACAAGATAACTGCATCGGATTGACTACAGTTTACTTGGGGCAAATCAACTATCAAAGGACTCGGAATCTGAAGCATCCAAACAGTGAATTCAAAGTTGTTAGGGGGAATAGCGGTTATTGTTCAATGAACCTTCCCTGTATATTTACCATTTTTTCAACTTTGTAAGATCCGTGGAACCACGCCGTTGGCGGGCCACCACCCCATTAATAAAATTTCTTCCTAGTGAAGTCTTTACAATTTGTTGGGAATTCCCATTTATTTTGCTTAGTCATTTCTTCTATTTTTGATAATAGTACTTGGAACGAAACTCTTTTTCAAAAGAAAAATTTAAATCTTTTTGAAAGGCATAAATAATAAACACATTCTCTTTGGACTTGCGAATAATTGAAATGCGCGCCAGCAGCTATCCCGAGAGCGGATAAACTTCGCAGACCAAATATGGTCAATTGTTAAACAGATTTCCCCGGCGGAATTCCCCCGTGAATCAAAAGGGAATATCCCCAGTGAATCAAAGCCCGACCTCGCTCGGCATTCAATCATAATCCCCAGTGGATTAGCACAATTCCTGGTGGATTAACAAACTCCCCAGAAAGTCAACCTTTGTCCCAAACAATCAAAAGCCCAATTGTCATTGGCACCTACTTACAAAAGCCCAACCACCGTTGGCATCTAAGGCTGGATATCAATCATGCTTCCAAAATGATCCTTATATCCCCAGCGAAACCACAAATAAAGCCCAATTTTTATTGGCATCCCTCCAGTGGAGTCTCAACCCCAAAAGCCCAATCATCATTGGCACAAATACAAAAAGCCCGACCTTGCTCGACATCCAAATACAAATCAAAGCCCGACCTCGCTCGGCATCCAAACAAACATAAACATTCCCGGCGGAATCACAAATTCTTTGCCCAAGCGGATTAACACGATTCCCCAAGTGAAGTAACAATTTCCCCATGAAGTATGTATTCCTTATCAACGGTTACGACTTTACCCCGTCAACATTTTGGAGGTGTTCCCTACGACACCATCCCCATCAAAGATTACCGAGTGTTTGCCATGCGACGTCGGTCCACTTCTCATTTTACCGGTCTAAATCTTGTTTCACCAAGTTGTCGGTCATGCATTAAATCAAAACATTTAGGGTATCCCCCAGTGCAAGTCAATCTTTCACACATCCCCAGTGGGAGTTATACAATCATACATTCATGCATTCATGCATTTGTACATTCGTACAATCATACAAATCATACAAACATACATTCATGCATATACTCATTCATGCATACAACATACCACAATATCATCTGTACATGGTTGTTTTAACCATCACGTTTCTTACCAATTTATCATAAACAATCTGCATTTTTCTCCAATGTCATTCTCCAGTAATGTTACAAAACAAAGCCCAATTTTATTGGCATTCCCCAGTGAGTCATCATTCACACTCACAAGTACCAAATCCTAACCAAAGCCCGACTTTGCTCGGCATCCCATCATAGTCACCAGTAAATATTCCCCAAGTGTCATCCCCAATCTGTTTGGTTAAGTGGTGTCACCCTTTTACGCCAAGTGGCAGTTCAAACGAACAGCTTGCGCATCTTTTTATCATGTTTTTATGCCAAGTGGCAGTTCTTTAACGAACAGCTTGTGCATATTCCCCAGTGTTGTGCCAAGTGGCAAGTTCTTTAATGGACAGCTTGTGCATCCTTTCTCCCCAAGTGAAGGGGCAATTCTGTAAGGAACGGCTTGTCAGCCGCATCCTCACTGTCGTCAATGTAAGGTTCGGTAACCAATCCGAACAGTTGACATGTCTTTTATTTCCTGTCGTCAATGTAAGGTTCGGTAGACAATCCGGACAGTTGACATGTCTCTTTTATTTCCCGTCGTCAATGTACAGTTCGGTAACCAATCCGAACAGTTGACTTTCCTTTTTATCGTCAATGAACGGTTCGGTAACCAATCCGGACAGTTGACGTGTCTTTATTTCCTACTGTCAATGAACGGTTCGGTAAACAATCCGGACAGTTGACATGTCTCTTTTATTTCCCGTCGTCAATGTACAGTTCGGTAACCAATCCGAACAGTTGACTTTCCTTTTTATCGTCAATAAACGGTTCGGTAACCAATCCGGACAGTTGACGTGTCTTTATTTCCTACTGTCAATGAACGGTTCGGTAAACAATCCGGACAGTTGACATGTCTCTTTTATTTCCCGTCGTCAATGTACAGTTCGGTAACCAATCCGAACAGTTGACTTTCCTTTTTATCGTCAATGAACGGTTCGGTAACCAATCCGGACAGTTGACGTGTCTTTATTTCCTGTCGTCAATGAACGGTTCGGTAACCAATCCGGACAGTTGACATGTCTTTTATTTCTTATCGTCAATGAACAGTTCGGTAAACAACCCGAACAGTTGACTTTTCTTTTTGGTGTCAATGAACGGTTCGGTAACCAATCCGGACAGTTGACATGTCTTTTATTTTTCTGACGTCAATGAACAGTTCGGTAAACAACCCGAACAGTGACTTTTCCTTTTGTCGTCAATGAACGGTTTCGGTAAACAAACCCGGACAGTTTACGTGTCTTACTTCCTATTGTCAATGAACGGTCGGTAACCAACCCGGACAGTTGACATGTCTTTTCTTCTTGTCGTCAATGTACGGTTCGGTAACCAATCCGGACAGTTGACATTTCTTTTATTTCATGTTGTCAATGTACAGTTCGGTAACCAACCCGAACAGTTGACTTTCCTTTTTTATCGTCAATGAACGGTTCGGTAACCAACCCGGACAGTTGACGCGACATTTACTTTCTTGTCGTCAATGGCAGTTCGGAATTCAACCCGAACAGTTGACATCTTGTTTCTTGTCGTCAGTGGCAGTTCGGCAACAACCCGAACAGCTGACCCTTACATTCAATCCTTGTCGTTAGTGGCAGTTCGGCAACAATCCGAACAGCTGACATTTTACCCCTTTTGGTTCCCGTGGTTAATTGCCCACTCTCCCCAGTGAACAGTTCGGCAATAACCCAAACAGCTAACCTTTTTCCCCAGTGGAACGTTATCCCCAATAGAGTCGGATCCCGTTTCTTCAACGAACTCGGGTATCCCTTTGTCTCTGTTTGTCCCCCAATCAGGTCATCTTTGCCATTTTGCATTTATACTTGCATCACATGCATTCATAACATTGCATACATGGCATCGTGTCCATATTGTTTTACTGTTCAAAATTGGTCAAAAAATGGTGTACTCTGTATTTAAGTTTCTTCGACCCGTCGAATCAAAATTTCGCTTTTTAATCTCTGTAGCGAAGAAACTTAAATAGGGGCATCTGTCATACCCCATTTTTTGACCCATTTTCGTCTCGTTTTATTTATTGTCTCGTTTTACGCACTTTTTAAAAAGGCCGAGAATTTTCGTCGTTTCAGACGAAATTTCGGCAGGGAGGTATTTTAAAATACCTCATGTCAATTTTTGTTTTGTTTATTAATTTTATTTTTTATCCCTTTTTATTTTTACTTTTAATTTCAGTTTTATTATTATCATTAATTTTTATTTTAATTTTTATTATTATCATTTTTATTATTTTTATTATTATTATTTTTTCTTTTTTGCAATTTTTGTCCAAAAAAGGTCCAAATCCAGTCCAAAAAATCTAGTCATGGTCAACACAGCCATTGCACTGTTCATGCGCCCCAAACACTGTAAATCATCATCACAAAACCTTCAACCACATCCAAATCATCATCACAAAATCCTCAAATCCAGCAAAATCACTTTCTCATTTAATGCTTGCAGAAATTCTATCTCAAAAAACCAGATCAACTTGTTTCTAAATGAGTCATTAAGCTGACAAGCAGCTTAATGCTCCTCTATAAAACAGAGTTAGCATCAACAGAAGAAAAAAAGGAAAAAATTTTAGAGAAGAAGAAACTTTTTAAACACAATATTTTTCCAGCAAACACAACACAGCAAAATCCAACAAACCACTGCCATTTTCGGCCAAACCCTTAACTCACACAAACACCAACTCTCACAAAAACACAAACCCTTAACTCACAAAAACACCAACTCTCAAAAACACAACCCTTAACTCACACAAACACCAACTCTCACAAAAACACAAACCCACAAACCCACACACCCAAAACACATACTCACGCACGTACAGCCCAACCCCCCTTTAACAGTACCATTCCACTCCGCACCCACCACAACAAACACAATTCACGCACAGTACACGACCCACACACAATCTGCAACACGAAAACGCACACCTACACTCACGAAAATACACGGTCACAACAAGGACCAAGCAAGGCCGAAACAAAAGGAAAACAAGAGGAAAAGGTATAAATTTTTTTTTGATTTTTTAAACCTAGATCTAGGAGTTTTGGTAAGGATTTTGGGGAAAATAACTTCGGATTTGAGCTTAGAAAGGAAAAGGATATTAGAAAAGAAGGAAAAATTTTGAAAAGGGGAGGTTTTTAGTTCTCCGGCGCGGTGGTGCCACCACCGGCCACCACGCCGGAGCACTGTTCACGGCGAGGAAAGTAAGAGAGAGGGGAGAGACTGATTTTCGGCCATGGCATAGAGAGAGAAGGAAGAGAGAGAAGTGGGATGAAAGAATGAGGAGAAATGAAGGGGAAAGGGTATTTATACCCCTCCCCGTTTCAGTGAGGCAGGGTGTACGCGTTAGCGTACACCCACGCTCTCCAGGCCCTTTGATTTTAATCATGTGGCCCTGGTTTTTTAGTTCCCTGTGTTTGATCAGGGCCGTCTGATTAATCAGACGGCCCAGATTAATTTACGAAAGCCCAATGCTTTTTGGGCCTTTTCTTTCAAATTTTTTTAGTTTTTACTTCTAACACCCCTAGTTTTATTTTTTACACCTCCCAAATTTTTTATTTCTTTTATTTTCTTTGCAAAATTTAATTTTTTCTTTTTGTTATTTATTTCTTTTTATTGTTTTATTATTTTTTACATCTCATTTATTTATTTACCTATCATTTATCTCATGCATTTATTTTTTTATTTTTTATTTCTTTTTGTTCATTTTATTTTATATCTTTTCTTTATGTCATTCATATGTACATTTAGGAACATATATATATAAATATGCATTGTTTTTATATAGTTCAATCCATGATAAACAAAAATCTTTTTATTTAAATCCAACGATCCTTTTATTTAATTCTTCGCGTTTAGTTTATTTCACCGCATTTATTTTTCTTTTTTAACTCTAAGTAAAAAAATCCAAAACAACAAAAACATTTTCATTTTTATTAAGTAACAAACTTGTTCATTTTGGTTGCAACAACTAATTTGGACAATTTATTTTCTCTTTTATTCTATAAAACGAGCGTTTTTCTTAGTTTACATTTTCATAAAATTCAAGCGAAACTTGAATGAAAAAGGGTGGTTTGACGTATGTCTCTCCTTTCCCCGATCGGATAAACACTTGACGTATGTCTCGTTGCTTAGACGATCGTCATTCTTTTCTAGCTTCCCAAAAATATACGTTTTTAAATTCAAACAAAACTTGAATGAAAAAGGGTGGTTTGACGTATGTCTCTCCTTTCCCCGGTTGTACGAACACTTGACGTATGTCTCGTTGCTCGGACGATCGTCATTCTATTTTCAAAGTGAATCCAACTCACCAATCTTGGCCCTTGTGGTCAATCCAAACCTTTCGCGCCTTTGCGCGTTAATTTTAAAACATTTACGCCTTGCGTGAATTTAACGCCTCCGTGCGTTTATTTTATTTTCAAGCTTTTGTACGCCTCCGTGCGTTTGTCTTTATTTTCAAACATTTTACGCCCCTGTGCGTCTGTCTTTTTTCCTTAAACATTTACGCCTTGCGCGAGTTTATCGCCTTAGCGTCTGTCTTTCACCTTTTTAAACTTTTTACGCCTTTGTGCGTTTTCAAACATTTCTTCTCAAGAACTACGTAAGCTTTGAATTCTCCGACTACCGGGAGATACGTAGGAGCAAGATCGACGTCTTGTCAAGCCCGTTAATAAAAAATCTCTTTTTTTCCTTTTTTTCTATTTCGTTTGTTTTTATCTCTTTCTGCACCTCACGTTATATTTTCTCGTTCCTTTATATATATATATGATTAAGCATGCAAGCAAAACGTCAAAAACATTTTAAGCCTAAGTCAACTAAGAGGTTCCCGTTGAGTACAACGGATGTGAGGGGTGCTAATACCTTCCCCTCGCATAATCGACTTTCGAACCTAAAATCTCTTTTCAAGGTAATTTAGAACTTTTTTCCTTTTTCCCCGAAAAATTAAAAGTTCAGTCGTGATTTAAATTTAGTGATTCAATGCTAGTCAATAGCTTGACATCCGAAATTCGACGCGACATGAGTGATAGTCAATTTTAGGCAGGCCTCTAACCAGTTGCAACCTGCTAAGCTTAGAGATGAGTCTCCAGTTAGGATGTCCCAACCTTTTGTGCCATACCCATTTCTCATCACTCACGGACAGAAGGCAAACTACCTTCTGCTGAACCAATTCTGAAAAATTGATTTTATAAACATTGTTTTTCCTATTTCCTTTAAACACAACAGATTTATCATTGTTGTTGATTACAGTACATGTGTTCTTATTAAACAAGACTTCATTATTACTATCACATAATTAACTTATGCTAAGTAAATTATGTCTAAGTCCATCTACCAGCCAAACATCATCAATGTACAGAGAAGAATTACCTATCTTACCAGTACCAATGATCTTTCCTTTCTGACTTCCTCCAAACCCCACAGTTCCTCCCTCTTTCAGAGTCAGGGTTTGGAACATAGACTTGTCTCCTGTCATATGATGCGAGCATCCACTGTCCAGGTACCAGGACCTTTCCTTTTCTTTGGATCACAAGCATATCTGCAATAGAAATGATCTCATACTTAGGTACCTAGATTTTCATGGGTCCTTTGTGGTTAGTCCTGAAAGGTTTAGCCTTTTTCATCTTGTGTCTGAAGTTATAGGAGTCAGAATTGTTCAGATATTTAGGATATGAATCCTTAAATCTTGAATAAGTCTGGGTTTTAGAAACTGAGTTCTTCAGAACCTGAGTTCTCAAAGGTCTGGACTCAGATTTCTTCAGAACCTGAGACTTGAAGGTCTTTGGTTCTGAGTTGTTTAGAGTCTGAACCATTGAGCACTTTGGTTCTGATTTCTTCAGAACTCTAACTTTGTTAGCTTCAGACACAAGGCAAGCTTCAGTTTTACCTTTCTTAAAACAATTAGAAGCTGATGGCAATTTGGCTTTCTTTTGCTTGCTTTGCCTAACATTCTAAGATTGAAAATGTTTTGTATGGACTGGTTTAATAGTTTTTGAAGTTTTCATAAACCCAGTCTTTGTAAAATTTGAATTTGAATTTTTAAGACTTTGAGACTTACTAGTTTCAGGTTCTGAACTCTTCAGACTCTGAACATTTTCAGGTTTAGAGTCTGATTTTCTCATACTCTTAGTCTTAGGACCTTTTGGCTTAGATTTAGGCAAGGTTTTAACATCTGCCTTCATCTTACTCTTAGGTTCAGAAGCTTTAGAGTCTGAGCAGTTCAGAACTTCAAACCCAGTCTCAGTTTCTGCTGAATTCTGTTTCTCAGAGTTATCAGAAGCAGGCACAAAGCATATTTCATTGGCATTCAAAATATTTTCAGAACAAGGTGATGTTTTTGATTCATTTGAAGAATCGAATGAATCATTTTTAAAACCAATGCCTTCACCTTTGTTTCTGTAAATACTATAAATCATAGAAGCAACCTTACTTCTATTAATTCCAGTTAAAATAAAGTCCTGAAGAGCAATTTCATGTTCATTAGGAATTTCTTCAGGTTTCTTATGAGCCTCATCTCTGAGTTCTCTAACTTCTTCATCAAACTCAATGATTTGATTCTGAAGTTTGAGATTTTCTTCAGACAGCAAGTTAGTTCTATTTTTCAAAGATTTTATTTCTCCTAACTTGCTTTTGAGATGGCTCATAAGATCTTTGACTATTTCAATTAATTCAGATCTAGTGAGTTCAGAATATACCTCATCTTCATCATCTGAGTCTGAACAAGATTCTGCATCAGAAAATGCAGTTGCCATCAAAGCCAGATTTGCTTCCTCTTCCTCAGACTCAGACTCATTGTCCAGATCATCCCATGTTTCCATGAGACTCTTCTTAAGTTTGTTTCTGAAGTTACTAGACTTTGAGCTGGGCTTCTTAGATTTTTCTTTTGACTTTTCCTTCTGAAGTTTAAGACAGTCAGCAATAAAATGCCCAGGCTTCTTGCAGTTGTAACAGCCCTTCTGATCTTCCCTCTTTGAACTAGATCCTTTAGAGTTGTTGCTTCTGTTAGAGAATTTCTTCTTTCTATTCATTAGATACTGAATTCTTTTGGAAAGCATTGCAAGCTCTTCAACATCTGAATCTTCTTCAGAATTTCCCTCAGGAAATTCTTCTTCAGATTCAATAGCTTTCAGAGCTTTAACAGGCTTTCTTTTGGATTTCAGTGCTAATGATTTAAGCTCTCTAACAGACTCATCCTCATTAAGTCCTAGTTCATGCACCTTGAGGGAGCTTATAAGATCTTCAATTAGCTTCTCTAACTTTTTTGTTACCTTCATAGTTAGAGCAGAGGGATGTGAAGATGGCCTTTGCTGTAGATTTTTCACTCAGCTTCTGGTACTCAGTGTGAGGTAGGGAATCCACAATGATTCCTCTCACATTGTGATGCTTTCTATATATCTTTCTTTCTGCATCACTCAAACCTCTTCTGTTGACAGCAACACCTTCTTCATCAACTGGAATAGTGATTCCATCTTCTATAATATCCCATAGAGAATCATCAATACCAATTATATGGTTGTACATTTTGCTCTTCCACCATGAGAACTTTTCTGGGTCACTAGTAAATATTGGGGGTTTATTGTGTGACCTGGATTTTCTATCATCTGTACCATAATCATATGATACAGAAGTTCCAGTACCTCTTTGATTTCTGGGAGGGGGTGGAGGTGAACCTTCTGATGACATGTTTTTCTCAGGATCTCACTAACACACTGTTAAGTGTTAATATCAGAACTGGAGCTCTGATACCAACTGAAGGTGAGAAAAACACACAAGAAGGGGGGGGTTGAATTGTGTGGACTCAAAAACTTAGGTTTCGTTTCTTCTCAAAACTTGGTTAAGTTCAGAATCTGATAGAGATCAGTTCTGAACCTTTATCAAAGTTAATTATGTAGCGGATTCAAATGTAAAGAGAGAAGGGAAGAGAGACACAAAATGTTTTTATACTAGTTCCTTCCACAAGTTGGAAGTAGTCTAGTCCCATTGTTACTAACAAGAGATTTTAACTATAATCAGACTGATTACAATTGCTCAACCACAAAGGAAGAGACTTCCAGTTGCTCAACCACAAAGGAAAAGACTTCTAATGCTCAAGATACTAAGTCAAGAGGCTTCCAATGCTCAGAACACAAAGTAATGAGACTTCCTGCTCATACCACAAAGGAATGAGACTCTAATTGCTCAGAACACTAAGTAATGAGACTTATGATGCTCAGTACGCAGACTGAGACTTGAACCAAACTGAATTACAAAGAAAGTAAGTTTGGGTTGAACAATTGATCAAATATCAGAGGTGTTCACTTAATACAACTCAGGAATAAGACTCTAGACTTAAGAAATTCTAAGATTACAAGTTTGTAAGAATTCTTAAGAGTTTTGGTGACACTCGTATTTTTACAGCAAAACAGAGCACAGTTTCAGACAGTTTTAATTCAAGAGTCTTAGCAATTTTCTTCTTCAATTCTTCATCCTTATATAGAGGAAAATAGAGCTGTTGAAGAAAGCCAGGAATTAAGCAAAGAGCCGTTGCAAGTAAAGAACTAGGCCAGGCTGAAATTGCGAGCTAAACTCAGCATAAAACCAGAGCAGCAACCATTTTTGAATTTGTTTTCCTTAAAAGCTGGGGAATGTTTGAGTCAGGGAGACAACTGTTCCATTGGAGTTGTTCTGACACTGCAGGCATTAAATGCTGAAAGAAACTTTCCACGTCAGACTTCAGAAGCTTCTTCGTGAACAGTACTTCAGAAGCTCTCTTCAGAAGCAGGTCTTCAGAAGCACTGTGCATCAGACGCACTGTTCATCAGACGCTCCCTTCAGACGTTGACTTTTGTTGACCTTCAGATGCACTGTTCATCAGACGCATTGTTCATCATACGCTCCCTTCAGACGTTGACTTTTGTTGACCCTCAGACTCAGCCTTCAGATGCTGCCTTCAGACGCAGGCTTCACACTCTGCCTTCAAAACACCCTTCAGACTCAGTCTTCAGACTCACCCTTCAGACCCAGTTTTCCTTCAAACTTGCAACATAGCTTCTAAGCTTCCCTTCTTGCTCTTAGCTTGTTCTTCCATAACCAATATTAATTAATCAACATTAAGAACAAGGTTCTGCATAACTTTAGAACAAACCATTAACAATACCAATTTTCTTTTTAACACTTTGTTATCATCAAAACCTTAAAGAGAGTTGTTCATACATATGTTCCAACAATCTCCCTCTTATTCAAAAGAGAGTTGTTCACATTTTGTTCCAACATCCTTTTGAAAGGTTCAGGGGTTATGCAAAGCAAATGGTGATAAATAAAGCAAGGGTTGAGGGATCAATAGTTGCAACTTCGTGGTTCGGGAAATAAACTATTTCATCTCTCACTACTTTGACAACTTGATGTTGATCCCAAGAAATACACGAAATGAAGTTATTGTTGAAAGTGAAGAGTGTCAGTCAACCTTATCAGTTTTTCGTCACCACGGACGTCTTTGTCATCCAGGGAACGATTACTGGATGAATGATGCTGAGTTGCATTCAGCGGCCATTCATGTGATGATTAATTGCATCGAAGTTGGACCATACATTGAGATGTTTCAAGGATTAAATATTGGTAACATATATACAAGTTTTCAAGGATGGTTTAAACATCAATTGTTAAATGCTCATCCGACTACACAAATATATAAGTTGAGGGGGTTAGCCGAAGGTCTGGGAAGAAAAGTCAAACAATATCACACTTAATTTGTCAACGGATTTAAATTTCATACTCAATCACGGTCGGTTGGCAAAAAAAAAACAATTAAGATTGGTGTTTACGTCAAAGGAATCAGTGATGGAGGTGAAGATGACTTCTATGGTGTGATCAAACATATATTTGAAGTAACTTTCCTATATGTAGATGAACCTAACAAAGTTGTATTGTTTTACTGTGATTGGTTTGACCCCACAAATGGGATGAGAATTGGTCCATAAAATAAAATTGTTGATGTACGAATGGACAGAAGGTATAATGCATTTGAACCTTTCATTTTGGCAAGTAAAGTTAGTCAAGTGTATTATGTACCTTATCCTTCTCACCACCGGCGGAAACATGGATGGTGTGCTGCTATCAAGTGTAAACCAAGAGGTCAAATTGAGACAGAAGTTCCAGATAAAGAAGTACCTTACCAAGATGATGAAATATCACATGTTTCAGAAGTGATTGAAGTCGATCCTGCTACAGATTTGGTTGACAGAGATGTTGACGGTCAGCAAGTTGATGCTGAAATGTTAGCTAAACTCTTTGACACTGACAGTGGGGATGAGTCTAGCAACTCTAGAGACAATGGGGAAGATGCAAATAACCCTGACAACAATGTGTCAGACATAGCAGTCTGCGAAAAAGCTTTCCTGCAAAATTTTCGTTGGTAATTCCTAGGAAAGCTTCTGAGACAAAATTCCTCAGAAATTCGTCGGAAACTCCTAGGAATAGATCCAAAATTTCCTACGAACATTTTCATCGGTAATTTCCTTAGCAAACACTGTTTCCGACGAATTTAGGGTGTTTTTCGAGGACTTTTTCCTAGAAAATTTTCTGTTTTCTTGTAGTGAGAATAAGTTTTTGAAAGATAATACAGAAAATCTGAGAGATAAGTTTGGAACTTAAATTCTTCTTTTATTTTTTTTTATTTTTTTTCGTTACTTTGTAACACCGCAAAAAAACATTACAAAAGAGATCCAATTTCCTTAAAAGAAGAAAAAAGATGCAATTATCCACCTATCATCTCATTTACATTACATTAACCACCTAACATAACATTTTGATATTGTCTATCATCTCATTTACATTAGCCACCTTCCCTTAAAAATAATATTATTTTTTCCAACCAAATGCACCAAGTTGTAGCTGAACAAATTAAATAATACTATTTTTATTTTTAATTTTCCCTTTCACCAAAAAATTGAAAGTCCAAAATCCTCCAATACTTCACTACCCTCTAGTAACTCCTCTTTGTCAAAGCTCCACAGTCTTTTTACAGCAAGCAAGCATCTATTAGTTTTGGGTTAATAAATCTTTGAAAAGTAAAAAGGATCAAATTCTTACAACAACATATCTTGGAAAAAAGAATTAATTAAAAGTTTATTGGAAGAAGGGTCTAATGTAAAATATCCACCAAGTTTCATCGGTGAACACTATGATTTATGCAAAAATTCAAATGCAAATGTTTCTTGAAGCATAAGGTTCAAAAATCTGAAATGCTGTCAAAAATGGTCCTCACATTCTCACTATAGTTGTAAAAGGCGTAAGTGCGAAGGTGAGAAAAACACAAGAAGATGGATTGAATTGTGTTGGCTTTTTTAAAACTTTTCTAAGTGTTTGCACTGGTCAGAGTCTGAATGAGACCAGAGTCTGAGCCAGGTTTAGAATCTGAGGAGTATTTAGAAGCTGTTTGCAGTGGATTAAGGTAAACATAGATGAGAGAGAGAGAGAGAGAAATAGACACAAGCAATTATACCGGTTCCTCCTACAATCTAGGAGTAGTCCAGTCCCCTCGCACTTCCAAGGGGTTTCCACTATAGTCATAACTGATTACATGTTGCTCAAGGACACAACCAAGAGACTTCCAATGCTCAAGCACACAAGCAAGAGACTTCCAAATACTCAATCACAACTGAAAGAGACTTCTAAAAGATTACAAATAAAATATTTGTTCTTACACTTGATATACAATCAGAGGTGTAAACAATACAATGCAGAACAGACTCTTAAAATTAGAATTTCAAAGATACAAACTTTGATAGCAGAGTCTTGTTTTAGTTCTTCAAGTCTTCAACATCTTATATAGGCAAGGATTTGAGAGACGTTAGAGAAGAGTGTCGGCGCATTAAGAGTCGTTGAGAAGCTTCAAATCAAGGATGTTAGGCCATTTCCTGACATTCGAAATTCATTTGCTGAAACTGGAGTTATCCGTTCATTCTCTTTGTTCTTGAAGTTCTTTGTTTGTTTCTACACGTGGTCAGTAGAAGACAAATTGTACAATCACAGACTTGATAGAGACAACTACAAAAGAGGAAAAAACTGACGTGGATTATGGGTCCCTCTCGGTATTCTGTTCTTCAGAGTCCGGAGGTCTTCAGAATTTGATGGTCTTCAGAGTCTGATGCAGATCTCAGCTTCTGAGTTCCTTTCTTCTGATCCAAGGTGTTGACTTCTGGTTAACCTTTCTTCAGATCTTCTACCATAATCTTTCAACTTCTCTTGTGCTTGTGATGTTCTTGTACATGTTCAGACCTTGTTAAGTTTTAATCTGCGGTCCTGCACACTAGAACATATATTAGAATATCCAATTGTTCTTAAAAACTTTGTTATCATCAAAATTCTAGAGGAATTGTACAAAAACCAATTTTGTTCCAACAATCTCCCCCTTTTTGATGATGGCAAACACAAGTATTTAAGACAATTGTAGTTGATTTAATTAACATGTTGACTTCAAAGTCTGAGGTTTGCAAGCTTCCCCGAGTCTGATAGTTGATAAGGTGAGGTTTGTAAGCACCCCCTAAGTCCTATCCAGGTTAATTAAATTTATTTTGATCAAATAAAATTGCATCAGATCATACTAGAATAAATGAGTCTTCCACGTTAGAGTATTGTCATACCCCATTTTTTGACTTATATTTTTATGTGTTTTATCTTTTAATTATCTCATTACTTATTTTTACTTTTTATTATTTTTATTCTTGCTATAAAATTTTATTTACACTTTATTATTATTATTATTATTATTATTATTATTATTATTATTAGCATCCCCATTTTCCTTAATATTATTAATATTTTTCTTTAATAATATCATTATTATTATCTTTTGCTACTATTAGGTTTTTATTTTTAATTAATTAATATTATTAAGTTTTATCCCTTTTTATTTTTTTATCATCATTTTCATTATTATTGTCATTTGCTACTTTATTTATTTTCAGCATCATTTGCATTTTGCATTTTCATTATTATCCTTATTATTATTTATTATTATTCATTTTTACCTTTTTATTTTTTAATACAAAAAATCAAAAAAAAAAGGGGAGTTAGCAGTGCAAAATCACCTTCGCACTGCGACCTCTGCGAAATTTTCTGCAGAATTTTATATATAGGTTTATCCTTTTTGCTTTCAACTACAATTGTTGTTATTAGCATTATTACTTTTATTCTTGCTATTTTGTGACTGATTTGGTGCAGCAAGGCAAGAATTAATGTGTGACATTAAAGGTAAAAGGAAAGAAGGATTTTCTTCCAACCTATCATGTGATCAAACAAATTGGCTACCCTTGGTCAGCTATTGTCCCCCCAAATTGACCCCTCACCCAACCTAAGCTTGCCAGCCAGCTGCTTGACCCCTTTCCTTCCCTTTTTCTCTGCCAAAACCAGTCAATCACAAGTGGTTTTCTTGCAAAAAAAGGCTGTTTGATGTGCCCTGTTTTGACTTGGATTTCTCCTCCCACACATAAGCCCACATGCTCATTTTGCTTCCCCCAATCTCCCTGTACATGGCAGTACACGTTTTGATTGCTTGACCTTCCAAGATTGCAAGGATTGATCCCAAGAATCATCCCTTTTGCAGCTGCCCTGTTTTACAGTTTTTTTTCTCATCATTACCTTCTAGAATTAATGGCATTTGTGGCTGAGATCAGTCAAGACCTTGCCCCTTGGCACAAGGCAAAGCAAGTTCTATCCATTAGCATTAAATGCAAAGTGTTCTAGCCTGAATTTAGCCCAAATCAGCTAGTGTTTTAGGATATTGTTCATCATTGTTCATCATTACAAAGATTTGCATTTTGGCCTATAAAAGGAATGCCAAGGCCCAAGGATTAAGCACCAGTTAAAATCACAATCAATAGACCAAAAGAGCAGCCTCACACACACGAAATTCACACCAAATCTCCTACATTGCAGCAACAAAATCAGTTCATACACAAAGCCAAAATCAACTAGAACCTTGTTCTTAACCATCAATCAAGCAAGCAAGCCACTTCCATTCTTGCTCAAGCATTGCTAGGAGTTCTGTAAGTCTCCTATAATCCTTCTTTTTTATTGTGTTTGCTGTCTGCATATCTTGCTTTGTCCAATTTTGCTTTGTGAACAAAAACCCCTCTTGAACCTCAAAAAAAAACCTCAAAGGGGCCAAGCTTTGAAACCAAGTTTTTACCCTCCTTTTTCTTCAATTTTGCAAAGTTTTTTAACCTCCTTTAGGTTCTGAAACTTGCTTAGAAGCAGTTTCTGAACTTCTGTTCAGAAACAGCTTCTGAGTTTGAAAATTCGTATACTTCGCAGAGCAAAGTATTGCTCGCACTGCGAACACACCAGAACCTGACTTCGCAGAGCCAAGTTCTGGTTGCTCTGCGAAGTATATGAAACTCAGAACATGAATCAGGCATTCAAATGTCAAATTTTTGGGATTCCATCCCTTGATTCAGAACCTAAAGAAGGTTAAAACCATTTTGGTCCAAACCCAATTCATAATCATGCACAACTTTGAAGATTTCTCAAGTTCGTGCGACAAATTTTGAGTGACTTGTGAAGCAAGTTATGTTCTTTAATATTTTCAAAACCAAGTTTGGGCAACGAGCTAAGTTCGTCTATTTCGAAACAAACTTGAATAACCATGTTGTTCATGATTTTCAATCCAAACGCGAAATTAAGCCAAGCTTGCTCATTCTTTTAAAAAAACCAAGCTCGAATCGAGCCGAACTTGTGGACTTTCCAATTTTGTGAATGTTTTATGATTGTGTTTGTCATTCAAACTTGAACTAAACTCGTTCTTGAGTTTCAATAACTTAAGCAACAAGTAATGTTCATGATTTTTAATAAAATCGAACAACAAATTTGTTCGTGTTTTCTTTTCTTTTACAACTTTCCTTTTTAAGCTTTGGTTCCCTTTGAGATTTCTCCGAGTGACAAAACCAAACTTGAATGAAACGGGAATGGCTTGACGTATGTCTCCCCAAACCTCGGTTGCACGAATGCGTGACGTATGTCTCGTCGCTCGGGCAACCGTCATTCCACCCTTGACGCGTCTAGCACGCTCGACCTTCCCTTGGCCCCCTTGTGGCCACTTTTACCCTTTTTCTTGGCCCTCGTGGTCAATCCGAACCTCTCGCGCCTTTGCGCGTTTATTTTAACTGTTTTTACGCCTTGCGCGGATTTTTCGCCTCTGTGCGTTCGTTTTTTTATTATTTAAAACATTCACGCCTTGCGCGAGTTTATCGCCTAGCGTCCACCTTTCATCATGTTAAAGCTTTGTACGTCTTCGTACGTTTTTAAAACCTTTGCTCAAGTCCGAGTGGAAAACTTTTTATCAAATCATTTACTTTTATGCATTGTCGTCAGTGGCCAGTTCGGCAACAACCCGAGCAGCTGACATTTACTTTTCATTTCATTGTCGTCAATGGCCAGTTCGGCAGCAACCCGAACAGTTGACATTTACTTTCGTTACTTTCTTTCAAACTTTTTTCGCTCGGACGCGATCAAACTTTTTTTAACTAAAACGAACCAACATACAAACTTTTTCTACCAAAGAACTACGTACGCTTTGAATTCTCCGACTACCGGGAGATACGTAGGAGCAAGATCGACATCTTGTCAAGCCCATTAATAAAAAACCTGTTTTTCCCTTTCGTTTGTTTTTATCTCTTTCTTCATCTCACATTATGTTTTTATATATTTCCTTTTATACATGTTTAAACACGTAAGTAAAACATCGAAGCATTTTAAGCCTAAGCCGACTAAGAGGTTCCCGTTGAGTACAACGGATGTGAGGGGTGCTAATACCTTCCCCTCGCATAATCGACTTTCGAACCTAAAATCTTTTCTCAAGGTAATTTAGAACTTTTTTCCTTTTTCCCCGAAAAATTAAAAGTTCAGTAGTAATTTAGAATTAGTGATTCAACGCTTCCCAATAGCTTGACATCCGAAATTCGACGCGACAGAAATGGCGACTTCACTGGGGATATGCATTAAACACTTTGTTTGTGCATAAACGAGTCAAGCCTATCTCAGTCGGCTTTTGGGCTAATTTGTTTCATTTTACTTGCGTGTTTATATTTTCTTGTCATTTGTTTGTTTATCCTTTATGCTCTACATTTATATATATATATATATATATATATATATATATATATATATATATATATATATCATTTTGCTTCATATTCATATATATATCAATTGTGGGGGTTACTTGAGCGAGGTTACTCCACATTGTTCGGGTTAATGCCGGACGTGTGAGGCTCTCTACCCGAGCTCGAGAGAAAACTAAGTTAGAAGGAGGTTGTGTGCGGAAGCTCGCGTTGACGTATGTCCGTGAGGTAGGATGCCCAACCCCGCTTAGACGAGATTTTCATATGGAATTAATTGAAGTCATGTCGACGTATGTCCATAGACAACCCTAATTCCATATAAGATCGATGACTCTAGGGACCTCTTCTTAGGAAATTTCACCTTTAGAGCCTACACGTGAGGATGGGGGGAAATTTTGAACATACATGACATACCTATGCATACTATACATTTGCATTCATAAAAATGATTTTTTGCATATGCATTTTCAAAAAAAGGGGCATATTTTTTTCATCTACATCGCATACATACATTAGCATCATGCATAGCATGCATACATTTGTCTTCGAGTCCAAAACTCGTTTCCTTTCTTACCAAAAGGATTTCTTATAATCCGAATTGAGTCATCAATGTTCGCGTTTCATTCGCAACACTACGTGTCAACCCTTCAAGGAAAGTGGCTCGTTGTCCCAAAACAACCCACACATACAACACTACCCCCGGTTGTACATGGGGCATGCCGTTCAACTTTAGTGAGGAATTCATCCCTATCCCCACTACTCTTCAAGAGATTTCGGTACCTCAACCCGAGGTTACCTTCCCCCCAGGCTACTACGGCCTTTTCCCCAATTAACAAAAACCCGATTTTCATTGGCATTCCCCCCATTTCCTTACAAAGCCCGAACTACATTGGTTTTGATCCCATTCGGGTATGTTTCCAAACCAAACAAACACAAAAAAAAAAAAATCAAAAGCCCGACCTTGCTCGGCATTCCATCAAACAAAGCCCAATTCTCATTGGCACCACGTGTACTTAATACATAAGTTATATCATACAGTTTGTGTTTTTGATGTGTTTATTCTGTGAACCATTTAGAACCAGCCAAAATGTGAGGAATCCTCAAAATGATCATTATACTTATGCATGGAGACCGGCATTTTTTTGTCTAACTCGATTTTGTTATGTTAAATCTGAACGTTGTTTTAGATCGTATGAAAGCATTGATAGGATCAAGGCATTTTTTTTGAATATGAGTAAAAACACTTGACCACAAATAGCCCACCCTGTGAGAAGTGAGCATTTGTTAACCCCTTTTGAGCCTAATAAATCCGAATCATTAACTATGAACTGCCAACCTTCATAAGCTCAAATTGCTTATTGAAATTTGCCGAAGTTTGTAAAAAATTCAGTTCATAGTTAAACCATTTTGAATTCTGATATTTTTCTTTCAGTTTGAACCCTTAAACCATCACGATTATTGACCCTTGCCAAAAGAGAAAGGAACATTCGATTAGGGTATCGCCTTTGATTCAGTTGGAAAAAAAAGAGGTTGTGAAAGCCAAGAAATGGTGAATTTCGTAAAAGATCTTGACAACCAAGAAAAAAAAGAGAAAGGAAGAAAGAAAAAAAAACAAATCAAGAAATCTCAAAAGAGAAAAGAAAAAGAAGGATCAATAAATCCAAGAGTTGTCAAGATCAAAAGAAAGCAATTGTAAATCGCCAAAAGCTGTGATTTAAACAAGGAAAGGTGTAAATTAGAAACAATGTTCCTTCTCGCTTGGCCTTTTGAATTCAATTTCCCCACATATGACATCTCTTTTGTAACCAAGCCCAATTACAACCCTTGAAGACCTTGTGATCAATGCTTTCATGCTTTTAGAAACGATGATTAGATGGACACATAACTTGATCGGAATGTTGGCAAACTTGCCGGATGAGTGTTCATTACCCTCACAATTAATATTCAATTTGTTTTTTTACTTAAATGTGTGATAGGCATGGTTCATCGATAAACATGTTTTTAACTTAAGCTGTATGATATAAACTTTGTGTTTAGTGCAACCTTGGAACATCAAAATTGCCAACCCAAAACAAAGCCCGACCTCGCTCGCCAACCAATCAAAAAGCCCAATATTCATTGGCAAACCAAAGCCCAATATTCATTGGCAAGCCCAAAAGCCCAATTTTCATTGACAGACCCTAAGCCCAATTTTCATTGGCACCTAAACCAAACAAAGCCCAACCATGCTTGACACCTAATCACAAACCAAAGCCCAATTGTCATTGGCAATCACAACTACAATTTCACATTAAGCCCAATCGTCATTGGCATTCCTCACAATCTCCCACAAAAAGCCCAATTGTCATTGGCACTCCCAAAAGCAATTCACAAAGCCCAAACATGCTTGGCACCCAATCATAGCAAAAGCCCAATTTTCATTGGCACATACAAAAGCGGTTTCCATCCAAAGCCCAATTTCCATTGGCACTCACAGACCCTATTTCCAATAAAAGCCCAATTTTCATTGGCCCTTACAAACACAATCATAACAAAAGCCCGACCTCGCTCGGCATCCAATAACAAAAAGCCCGACCTCGCTCGGCAACCAATCACAAAAAGCCCGACCTCGCTCGGCATCCAAACAACAAAAGCCCGACCTCGCTCGGCACCCAAACCAAAAGCCCAATTGTCATTGGCACCTACTCACCATAAAACCCAATTGTCATTGGCACCTACTCACCATAAAACCCAATTGTCATTGGCACCTACTCACCATAAAGCCCAATTGTCATTGGCACCTACTCACAAAAAGCCCAACCACCATTGGCATCTAAGGCTGGATATCGATCATGCTTCCAAAATGATCCTTATATCCCCAGCAAAATCACAAACAAAGCCCAATCTTATTGGCATATTCCCCCAGTGGAGTCTCAACTTACCAAAGCCCGACCTCGCTCGGCATCTTACCAAAGCCCGACCTCGCTCGGCATCTTACCAAAGCCCGACCTCGCTCGGCATCCAACCTAAGCCCGACCTCGCTCGGCATCTTACCAAAGCCCGACCTCGCTCGGCATCCAACCTAAGCCCGACCTCGCTCGGCATCCATTAACAAAAAGCCCGACCTCGCTCGGCATCCAACCTAAGCCCGACCTCGCTCGGCACCCAACCAAAGCCCGACATCGCTCGGCATCCAACCTAAGCCCGACCTCGCTCGGCACCCAACCAAAGCCCGACCTCGCTCGGCATCCAACCAAAGCCCGACCTCGCTCGGCATCTTACCAAAGCCCGACCTCGCTCGGTATCTCATCAAAGCCCGACTATGCTCGGCACCCAAATCACAACCCCCAGCGTCCAACGTAACGTTTGTTATCCCACATGTCAGCATAATTCATGCATCATATCATAGTCATTCATTAACATGCATCTCATATTCATATCATGCATTTCCCACAAATAGTCGAATGTCCTCCCCAGCCTATCCGGTCTAGGGATGTCATCCTCATTTTCGCCAGGCGATAGTTCTTTAACGAACAGCTTGTGCAAGTTTTTCAGCGTATCAAGGGGCAATTCCTTAACAAACGTTTTGGGTATCCCTAGTACAAAGTCCATCTTTCACATGACATCCCCAGTGAGAGTCATGCATTCATTCACATTTATGCATTTATACATACATACATTCATACATATGTACATTTATGCATGCAGCATACTACATATCATACACGGTTGTTCTAACTATCATGAGTCTCACCAATCAATCACGAACGATTCGTGAATTCTTTTTTCCCAAGTGTCATCCCCAGTCTGCCTGGTCCAGAGATGTCACCTTTTACGCCAAATGGCAGTTCAAACGAACAACTTGCGCGTCCTTTTATCATGTCTTCATGCCAAGTGGCAGTTCTTTAACGAACAGCTTGTGCATATTCCCCAGTGTTGTGCCAAGTGGCAAGTTCTTTAACGAACAGCTTGTGCATCCTTTCTCCCCAATTGAAGGGGCAGTTCTGTAAGGAACGGCTTGTCAGCCATATCGCCAGTGTCGTCAGTGGCAAGTTCGGTAACCATCCAAACAGCTGACATCTTTCTTTTTTATTATCTTTCGTCGTCAGTGGCAAGTTCGGTAACCATCCGAACAACTGACATTTACGTTGACATTCTTTTTTATTTCCTGTCGTCAATGGCCAGTTCGGCAACATCCGAACAGTTGACATTTTATCTTTTGTCGTCAATGGCAAGTTCGGCAACATCCGAACAGTTGACATTTTATTTCTTTTGTCGTCAATGGCAAGTTCGGCAACATCCGAACAGTTGACATTTTATTTTTTCTGTTGTCAATGGCAAGTTCGGCAACATCCGAACAGTTGACATTCTTTTCATTCTTTTGTCGTCAGTGGCCAGTTCGGCAACAACCCGAACAGCTGGCATTTACCTTTTCATTCTTTGTTGTCAGTGGCAGTTCGGCGACAACCCGAACAACTGACACTTATCCCCGGTGTGGTCTTCTTTTTATCATCTTTGCATCCATGTTTACATTACAAGCATTCATAACATTTGCATACATGCATTTATAGCATTTATAATTCATGAAAATATTTAGTCAAAAAATGGCGTACTCTATATTTAAGTCTCTTCGGCCCGTCCATTTCAAATTTCTCTTTCAATTTCCGGGACGAAGAAACTTAAATAGGGGCATCTGTCATACCCCATTTTTTGACTTATATTTTTATGTGTTTTATCTTTTAATTATCTCATTACTTATTTTTACTTTTTATTATTTTTATTCTTGCTATAAAATTTTATTTACACTTTATTATTATTATTATTATTAGCATCCCCATTTTCCTTAATATTATTAATATTTTTCTTTAATAATATCATTATTATTATCTTTTGCTACTATTAGGTTTTTATTTTTAATTAATTAATATTATTAAGTTTTATCCCTTTTTATTTTTTTATCATCATTTTCATTATTATTGTCATTTGCTACTTTATTTATTTTCAGCATCATTTGCATTTTGCATTTTCATTATTATCCTTATTATTATTTATTATTATTCATTTTTACCTTTTTATTTTTTAATACAAAAAATCAAAAAAAAAGGGGAGTTCGCAGTGCGAAATCACCTTCGCACTGCGACCTCTGCGAAATTTTCTGCAGAATTTTATATATAGGTTTATCCTTTTTGCTTTCAACTACAATTGTTGTTATTAGCATTATTACTTTTATTCTTGCTATTTTGTGACTGATTTGGTGCAGCAAGGCAAGAATTAATGTGTGACATTAAAGGTAAAAGGAAAGAAGGATTTTCTTCCAACCTATCATGTGATCAAACAAATTGCCTACCCTTGGTCAGCTATTGTCCCCCCAAATTGACCCCTCACCCAACCTAAGCTTGCCAGCCAGCTGCTTGACCCCTTTCCTTCCCTTTTTCTCTGCCAAAACCAGTCAATCACAAGTGGTTTTCTTGCAAAAAAAGGCTGTTTGATGTGCCCTGTTTTGACTTGGATTTCTCCTCCCACACATAAGCCCACATGCTCATTTTGCTTCCCCCAATCTCCCTGTACATGGCAGTACACGTTTTGATTGCTTGACCTTCCAAGATTGCCAGGATTGATCCCAAGAATCATCCCTTTTGCAGCTGCCCTGTTTTACAGTTTTTTTTCTCATCATTACCTTCTAGAATTAATGGCATTTGTGGCTGAGATCAGTCAAGACCTTGCCCCTTGGCACAAGGCAAAGCAAGTTCTATCCATTAGCATTAAATGCAAAGTGTTCTAGCCTGAATTTAGCCCAAATCAGCTAGTTTTTTAGGATATTGTTCATCATTGTTCATCATTACAAAGATTTGCATTTCGGCCTATAAAAGGAATGCCAAGGCCCAAGGATTAAGCACTAGTTAAAATCACAATCAATAGACCAAAAGAGCAGCCTCACACACACGAAATTCACACCAAATCTCCCACATTGCAGCAACAAAATCAGTTCATACACAAAGCCAAAATCAACTAGAACCTTGTTCTTAACCATCAATCAAGTAAGCAAGCCACTTCCAATCTTGCTCAAGCATTGCTAGGAGTTCTGTAAGTCTCCTATAATCCTTCTTTTTTATTGTGTTTGCTGTTTGCATATCTTGCTTTGTCCAATTTTGCTTTGTGAACAAAAACCCCTTTTGAACCTCAAAAAAAAACCTCAAAGGGGCCAAGCTTTGAAACCAAGTTTTTACCCTCCTTTTTCTTCAATTTTGCAAAGTTTTTTAACCTCCTTTAGGTTCTGAAACTTGCTTAGAAGCAGTTTCTGAACTTCTGTTCAGAAACAGCTTCTGAGTTTGAAAATTCGTATACTTCGCAGAGCAAAGTATTGCTCGCACTGCGAACACACCAGAACCTGACTTCGCAGAGCCAAGTTTTGGTTGCTCTGCGAAGTATATGAAACTCAGAACATGAATCAGGCATTCAAATGTCAAATTTTTGGGATTCCAGCCCTTGATTCAGAACCTAAAGAAGGTTAAAACCATTTTGGTCCAAACCCAATTCATAATCATGCACAACTTTGAAGATTTCTCAAGTTCGTGCGACAAATTTTGAGTGACTTGTGAAGCAAGTTATGTTCTTTAATATTTTCAAAACCAAGTTTGGGCAACGAGCTAAGTTCGTCTATTTCAAAACAAACTTGAATAACCATGTTGTTCATGATTTTCAATCCAAACGCGAAATTAAGCCAAGCTTGCTCATTCTTTTAAAAAAACCAAGCTCGAATCGAGCCGAACTTGTGGACTTTCCAATTTTGTGCATGTTTTATGATTGTGTTTGTCATTCAAACTTGAACTAAACTCGTTCTTGAGTTTCAATAACTTAAGCAACAAGTAATGTTCATGATTTTTAATAAAATCGAACAACAAATTTGTTCGTGTTTTCTTTTCTTTTACAACTTTCCTTTTTAAGCTTTGGTTCCCTTTGAGATTTCTCCGAGTGACAAAACCAAACTTGAATGAAACGGGAATGGCTTGACGTATGTCTCCCCAAACCTCGGTTGAACGAATGCGTGACGTATGTCTCGTCGCTCGGGCAACCGTCATTCCACCCTTGACGCGTCTAGCACGCTCGACCTTCCCTTGGCCCCCTTGTGGCCACTTTTACCCTTTTTCTTGGCCCTCGTGGTCAATCCAAACCTCTCGCGCCTTTGCGCGTTTATTTTAACTGTTTTTACGCCTTGCGCGGATTTTTCGCCTCTGTGCGTTCGTTTTTTTATTATTTAAAACATTCACGCCTTGCGCGAGTTTATCGCCTAGCGTCCACCTTTCATCATGTTAAAGCTTTGTACGTCTTCGTACGTTTTTTAAAACCTTTGCTCAAGTCCGAGTGGAAAACTTTTTATCAAATCATTTACTTTTATGCATTGTCGTCAGTGGCCAGTTCGGCAACAACCCGAGCAGCTGACATTTACTTTTCATTTCATTGTTGTCAATGGCCAGTTCGGCAGCAACCCGAACAGTTGACATTTACTTTTGTTACTTTCTTTCAAACTTTTTTCGCTCGGACGCGATCAAACTTTTTTTAACTAAAACGAACCAACATACAAACTTTTTCTACCAAAGAACTACGTACGCTTTGAATTCTCCGACTACCGGGAGATACGTAGGAGCAAGATCGACATCTTGTCAAGCCCATTAATAAAAAACCTGTTTTTCCCTTTCGTTTGTTTTTATCTCTTTCTTCATCTCGCATTATGTTTTTATATATTTCCTTTTATACATGTTTAAACACGTAAGTAAAACATCGAAGCATTTTAAGCCTAAGCCGACTAAGAGGTTCCCGTTGAGTACAACGGATGTGAGGGGTGCTAATACCTTCCCCTCGCATAATCGACTTTCGAACCTAAAATCTTTTCTCAAGGTAATTTAGAACTTTTTTCCTTTTTCCCCGAAAAATTAAAAGTTCAGTCGTAATTTAGAATTAGTGATTCAACGCTTCCCAATAGCTTGACATCCGAAATTCGACGCGACAAGTATGGTTTAAAAAACTCTTAGGTACTGAATCTCATCAGATTCAGACTTAGTGTTTTTAGCTTCCCAGAGTTCAAACTTATTAAGATTCATTTATAAATATTTATCTAATTATTAAAAAGCTCTAGGCTCTTTCTTATTCGTTCAGATTCAGAACTCAGACTTAAATATTTTCTGTCCTACTCCCCCTTTTGTCATCAACAAAAACAATAATTAAAGAATAGCACACATAAACAAATGATTAAAAAAACCTCGTATATTGAATCCAAAAAATCATAATATACAGAAAAATTCACACGTTATAAAGTGCAACAAAGATGATCATAAAAGGTATCCTAGGTTGATTTGGTCAGAAGTTGAATCAGAGTCTGAATATCTGAAGTAATTCCATCCTATCTGGCCTCTAGCTTGACTTGATTCTCCATGAAAACATCTTGAGTCTGACTCAAGACAGACTGAGCCTGAGTGAGCTTTTCTAGCTTAGCCTCCAGAACCTCTTGCCTTTCCTTTTGATCAGCTAGATCTTCCTTAATTGTTGTTAATGTTGAATCCTTAGACTTTTTCCTTCTGAAGAGCAAATCTGAGAAGTTGAGAGAAGCAGTTTCAGGCTTGATGGCAAGTGTTCTGAATTCTTCTAAATCATCTACCAGAGGTGTCTTAGGTGCCTCTAGTTGCTTGACAACATTTGCTACTTCACCTTTTGGAACTTGCAAGGTCTTCTTCTTCCTTAATCAATTTAATCAAAATCACTTTTTCCAACTCAACCTGTAATATCCCGCTTAAACGAGGCAATTAACAATGTTATAGGAATTATATGAAAGAGTGGCAAACTAGTAATTATGTGGCAATGGCAAAGTTGTAATTATTTGAAATGGGAGGATTGTTTAAAAATTGGGAACCAAGATATTTTCCCATTTTTCTTCTCATCTTTCTCCTCTCCAAAATCAGCTCTCTCTTCCCTTCTTCCCCTCTTCTCACACGCCATCATCATCATCATCTCTTCATCACCTATCCAAGCTTCATCCATATATTTATGAGAAAACCCCTTGCAAGCAAGCTTGTATTGGAAGTAGAGCAAAAGAAGTAAAAGAAGAAGCATGAAGCAAAGCAAGAAAAGGACAAGTGAGGAGCTAGGGTTTTGAGGTTAAGCTTGGCAAAGATTGGAAACAAGTTAAGGTGAGCTCCTAGAGGGTTTTAGAAACCCACTTTGCTTAAGTTTTAAGGTTATAGTATTAAGAGTTAAATTGCTAGTTTCATGCCTTAAATCCCTTTTTGGCTTGTGATTACATGAACTATTATGTTATAAGTTGATTAAATGTCTTGGAAATCCATTCCCATAAGCTGTTTTGATGATTGGAGGGGTTTGGATTAGCCTAGGAAGCAAAATTATGAGTGCTGCTGAAGCCAAAATCGGACTACGATTTCTGGATATCGGGCTACGATTTTGTGCCCTGTTTCCATGAAAACTCACGGCAAAAATCGTGCTACGATTTTTAGAAATCGGACTACGATTTTGCATCTACCCAGATTTTTATTCTTAAGGAATGGCATGGAATTGAGGTATGATAGGTAATAGGTATGGCATGGGAAGATGATTACTCAATTTCCAAGTTATGTAGAGGAATAATAGAGCTAGTAATGGGATTATCCCTTACTAAGCAACTTCATATACTCGTTAAGCAATGTGCAAGCCAAGAATATTTCAGTGGTTAAGTTGGAACCTTTTATAGGATAAGCACTTACGAATAAAGTTATAGAAGTATTCCTTTGGAATACATAGGCAATGGGAATGCTTCGGCAATCATAGTTATAGATATGTTTATAGTGTTGGTTTTCCAACGATCATAGGTGGCTTATGAGAACGATAAGCCAATAATCGTAGGTTACAGATTATATGTTATATGATTACAGTAACAGATTATATGTTCATATGTTAAAGTTAAAGAATTAAAGATCAAAGATATTGGCGTGCTTGCACGTTTCACAGTCATAGGGCGTGTTCAGCAGACTCCGGGATTCGCCGGATGGGACTTCTCCGAGAGGGTTGTCCACACGTTTCATAGGGAGTCCGGTGTTAGCCTGATTGATAGGAATTTCACCGGGTCATAGGGATGTTGTACTTCGGGGTTACTCCACCCGGATGCACTCCGTAAAATGAACTCAGATTAATTGTTTGTTCAACGCTAACAGCTAACATAAAACTGCTATAGAACTGTTTATATGTTTTATGTTTCATAGTTATAGTCAAAGTCATAGTTACAGTTATAGTCACAGGAAACTCATAGTTATAGTTATAGACAGTTATCAGAAAGTGATCCTAGGTTTCCCCTCGATCACTCAGTTAAAGTTATAGGCAGATTACAGTTATAGTTAGACAGTTACGGCAAAGGTTATAGGCAGTTCAAGTTATAGTTACAGGAGGACTTATAGTCATAGGCAGATAAAAGACTTGGCGATCATAGGATATCCCCGAGATTGCCAAGGTAGGCATGGCGACCCTAGGTTCCCTGTGGTTGCCAACAGTTGGTTGGGCTGGAGCTCACTGAGACATTATGTCTCATCCCTTTCCTTCTGGTGCAGGTTTTCAGGTAAGTCAGAGATTCGTGATGAAGATCTTCACAGAGATGCTGGATGGAGTACAGTTGCTCGTTGTGTACCAGCTCAGGAGCTTGATGGATATAGTATGAGTAGTGTAATAATATTGGATATTTGTACAGACGAGTAAACTTGTATTCAATATTTTGTGATGTAATATTATTATTATTATTGAAATTTTTAAATGTATCCAGTATCAGTTTAACGCACATGCTAATATACTAGTTAAAGTTAGTATGGGTGTTACAATTGGTATCAGAGCAGGTCGATTCAGACCGTGCCATGGGTCGTTTAAGATTCAATAAAAGTAGTGGAATCATTGGGTTCCGGATGTTGTTCTAAAGGTCACATCTAGTTGAGCCTGATCAACTCAGTCTAGAATATGACAGTTAGGACAAATATCCGAGAGCTGAATGTGACCAAGGAGGAAAGAAGTGTACGAAGGGTAGAGGTTAAGACGTCAGTTTTTGAGACGAATTGACCAAGTGTTTAATGTCAAAGGACGGTTTCTAATGATGAAGTAACTGAGCCAGTTAATGGCAAAGTTTCAGAATTTTAAGAGGTATTTAAGAGTAAGGTCAAGTACCTTGGTTAGTTGGACGCATCAATGAGCGATGCCTTCTCCGAGGAGATGTGTAGAGTAAAGAATTATGGAATGCACTAAGAAGTGAATTGGAATCTTAATGGGAACCAAAATTTGGAAGGTTAAAGTGAATTATAAAAATTAGAGTTTTAATTCCGGCAGCAGATGCAAAGGATTGTGATACCAAAAACCCAGCGACTTGGAATAAGGAATGATCAGTTAACGATTGGAAGCTCTGGATTTTCAGTAAGGATAAAGTGTGTAAGGATGGAAGGACTTGCGCACTTGATCGGAAGAGATTTTGATATCCGATATGTAAGAGACTTAGTTATGTATTAAGCGAAATATCGGATGGATGAAATAGATTACCTTCCTTTATTATGGAACACCAAGATGCTTGGTATGAAGATAGCGAGCGTAGTGATAAGTAAAAGAAAACCCCCGGTAAGGGTATGGATAAAAGGTTGAATTTTATGTCATCAGATTATAGTAGACCGGTTTCGAAGATTGAACAGGAAGATTGTCACTAACGTACAAGTTGTAGTTAAAACTATGGTTAATGTTAAGGAGTTCTATGTTTTCTTTTAATGGGCTCCTTACACAAGTATTCGGTAAGTCGACAAAGATTACCTTATGTTGGTAAATGTTAAAGATGGTAGGAAATACATACCTTGGATTGTTCGAAACCATGAAGAGGGCAACGGTCGAGAAGACATATGGATTATTGTTCAGATAACAAGATTAGAATGGAATTGTGAATACAGTAATAAGTTATAGGAAGGATCCAATGGAAAATGTTAAGTATTGAAGCTTACAGATTTATTAATCGGGTACTCGAAGAGGTGTAGCATGTGTTTGAATTTACAGAAGAGCCGGTAAAAGTTGGGTTTATCCAGACGAATTATTTCCGGAGTGACCAAGGGTCATGTTAGAGTTATGTGGACCTAAGTGTCTTGGAAAAAGGTTGTGGATGTGAAATCCCTACGGATAATTATAGGATGAGACTCGATTCATTAATCGATTAAGTGTATAAAAGACGAGAATCTCCGGAAGTCATAGAATGATTC
The DNA here is from genome assembly GCA_018208015.1 of Medicago ruthenica. Lineage (NCBI taxonomy): Eukaryota > Viridiplantae > Streptophyta > Magnoliopsida > Fabales > Fabaceae > Medicago > Medicago ruthenica. Next base: position 27,319,100 of record CM031376.1, read on the forward strand.
TAGGAGTTACCACAAGTAAATAATGTATGAACTTAAGTTGTTTTAATAGGAGCATTGTTGGGCTCGTAATTATAGCTAAAGATTGTTTACAGGATTCGGCGTATCTCCGTGAAAGTAAGAACATTGTTTATGTCCGAAAGGAAATACAAAGTCAAAGGATTGACCAAGGAGATTTTATATGGCAATAGTGATCCCAAAGCGAATTGTTAAAAATCAGAGTTGCGCAGCGGAGAAGTAATCCGAGAATGAGTTAACAGACAATTCAAAGTTGAAGTTAGAGAAAAATGAGGATGTTTGTGAAGTCCTTGCCAGATGAATTACAGGAAAGGTATTCAGAGATTAATTCTCAAGTTACAGAATAATTGTAAGTAGTGATGACTTGAACTTATCATCAGTTCTAACGGGAAATTTAATAGATAAGTCGAGGAATGTTTCAGACCCCGAAACTCATGGAATAAGAGAATCGAAGTAGTTTGACAATCTTAAAGGATGTGTTTTTAGCGCAATAAGTACATAGCGAAGGAGGCCACACTTCATACGGTGATTTAGCTGTTTAGCTCAGTAACTTAAAGTTAACTTGAGTAATAAGTTTAACCAAAGAGGAATTATGACGTGGCATGCAGTTATTCCGCATCGTATCCACGTTATGCTAGCATGTCGCATGTAACAGGCATGTTACAGGTTATGATTAGTATTATGTATACTGATCAGGCAGAGTTTATGCTACTTAGACAGTAGTGTAACATATTTATAATCATGAGACATGTGTTAGTAATCGTAGTACGCAGTCAGTAATGTTTTAACAGAAAAGTCATATGCATAACAGGTTTGTTGTTGCCGAATAAATCTCAGTTGAGGAGTTCAGAAATTCTTGAACTTAATGTTCATAGTTAAAGGAATGAAATGTATTACACAGATCAGAGGATTATTCATAGCTTATAGTAAAAGGCTATGTGAATTCAAGTTATGTATTAAAGGATTAAGAGGTTTAAGAGTGCTATTTTGAATAGCGAACAGAATAGAGTTTTCTTTTAGAACGGAGAATGTTCTTGAACGAAATAAGTTATAGCGCCTATGGGATGTATTCATAGTTATGTATGGGATTGTAGACACTCAAAGAATACAAGTATGAGTTGAGAACAAGAAGAGTGACTAAGTTGGCGTGGCATTGTCTCAAATACATGTTGACTAAGTATGATGTCCCATTAGTTGGACAATGATGATGCGACGTACTGTGTACCGATAGTAGTGTACACGTACTCGATCATGTATGGAAGCTATGTGCTATGGATTATATTATATAATGATATGTGAGACGACTTATGCCACATGTCACTTATATTGGATTTTCATAAGTTTGGAAGTATTGGTAAAGAAGAAAGTTCCTAAGACCTTTGGCTACATGTTATTGTCGATTTATTAATCGGAGCATAACTGACTTATGTGATTTCTCGAGCTTAAAGAATTCCCGCAGTGGGAAGGTGAGCAATGCTTAAGGTTGTGATAATAGCTACACCAGAACAACAGAAAGGAAGGAACGTAAACCATAAGTTCAATCACCACTTTGAATTTGAATCGTGGAGGTAGTTGTAATAGATTTCAATTCCGTTTGAGAATATTCAATATCAGATACCTTCCAGTGTAAGAATAAATTTATACGAAGAATGATACGAGTGTAACAGTAAAAGGTCGTCTTGCGAGACGAAAGTTAAAGACAAAAGTTCTTTGAACAAAAAGTAATGTAATAGATTCCTCGGAAAACAGGAATAATTGAGGAAAATCAGATCGACCCGACGTCTTCAGGTTAAGATTAAACGGTCAATTAATGAAGAACTGATAGAACTCGGTAAATGAAATTCAAGACTTAATGATTTTAAATTTGGATTTACAAGAAGTATGTCGAACAGAGATCATAGTCAGATAAGATGGAAATGTTGGTTCAGATAACCATACGTCTTAACAGATAATAGTTATGTAACATGCATCAGATCTTTCAGCAGGAGAGAGATTGTCATATGTTTTGGTTAGTAGAAACGGGAATCATGGCTAAAGAACAAGTTTTAACCATTATGGTTTAATCAGGATGCGTGACTAATCTACATGTCGGACCCTAGAGTTGCCATGAAATCGAAATATGCTGATATAATTGGAAATTTTCATAGTAGAGAAAGAGGTAAAAAGGATTTATCTTTCAGGATCTCAGGAGGATTTTCTAAATTTCGAGGACGAAATTTCTTTTAAGGGGGGTAGAGTGTAATATCCCGCTTAAACGAGGCAATTAACAGTGTTATAGGAATTATATGAAAGAGTGGCAAACTAGTAATTATGTGGCAATGGCAAAGTTGTAATTATTTGAAATGGGAGGATTGTTTAAAAATTGGGAACCAAGATATTTTCCCATTTTTCTTCTCATCTTTCTCCTCTCCAAAATCAGCTCTCTCTTCCCTTCTTCCCCTCTTCTCACACGCCATCATCATCATCATCTCTTCATCACCTATCCAAGCTTCATCCATATATTTGTGAGAAAACCCCTTGCAAGCAAGCTTGTATTGGAAGTAGAGCAAAAGAAGTAAAAGAAGAAGCATGAAGCAAAGCAAGAAAAGGACAAGTGAGGAGCTAGGGTTTTGAGGTTAAGCTTGGCAAAGATTGGAAACAAGTTAAGGTGAGCTCCTAGAGGGTTTTAGAAACCCACTTTGCTTAAGTTTTAAGGTTATAGTATTAAGAGTTAAATTGCTAGTTTCATGCCTTAAATCCTTTTTTGGCTTGTGATTACATGAACTATTATGTTATAAGTTGATTAAATGTCTTGGAAATCCATTCCCATAAGCTGTTTTGATGATTGGAGGGGTTTGGATTAGCCTAGGAAGCAAAATTATGAGTGCTGCTGAAGCCAAAATCGGACTACGATTTCTGGATATCGGGCTACGATTTTGTGCCCTGTTTCCATGAAAACTCACGGCAAAAATCGTGCTACGATTTTTAGAAATCGGACTACGATTTTGCATCTACCCAGATTTTTATTCTTAAGGAATGGCATGGAATTGAGGTATGATAGGTAATAGGTATGGCATGGGAAGATGATTACTCAATTTCCAAGTTATGTAGAGGAATAATAGAGCTAGTAATGGGATTATCCCTTACTAAGCAACTTCATATACTCGTTAAGCAATGTGCAAGCCAAGAATATTTCAGTGGTTAAGTTGGAACCTTTTATAGGATAAGCACTTACGAATAAAGTTATAGAAGTATTCCTTTGGAATACATAGGCAATGGGAATGCTTCGGCAATCATAGTTATAGATATGTTTATAGTGTTGGTTTTCCAACGATCATAGGTGGCTTATGAGAACGATAAGCCAATAATCGTAGGTTACAGGTTATATGTTATATGATTACAGTAACAGATTATATGTTCATATGTTAAAGTTAAAGAATTAAAGATCAAAGATATTGGCGTGCTTGCACGTTTCACAGTCATAGGGCGTGTTCAGCAGACTCCGGGATTCGCCGGATGGGACTTCTCCGAGAGGGTTGTCCACACGTTTCATAGGGAGTCCGGTGTTAGCCTGATTGATAGGAATTTCACCGGGTCATAGGGATGTTGTACTTCGGGGTTACTCCACCCGGATGCACTCCGTAAAATGAACTCAGATTAATTGTTTGTTCAACGCTAACAGCTAACATAAAACTGCTATAGAACTGTTTATATGTTTTATGTTTCATAGTTATAGTCAAAGTCATAGTTACAGTTATAGTCACAGGAAACTCATAGTTATAGTTATAGACAGTTATCAGAAAGTGATCCTAGGTTTCCCCTCGATCACTCAGTTAAAGTTATAGGCAGATTACAGTTATAGTTAGACAGTTACGACAAAGGTTATAGGCAGTTCAAGTTATAGTTACAGGAGGACTTATAGTCATAGGCAGATAAAAGACTTGGCGATCATAGGATATCCCCGAGATTGCCAAGGTAGGCATGGCGACCCTAGGTTCCCTGTGGTTGCCAACAGTTGGTTGGGCTGGAGCTCACTGAGACATTATGTCTCATCCCTTTCCTTCTGGTGCAGGTTTTCAGGTAAGTCAGAGATTCGTGATGAAGATCTTCACAGAGATGTTGGATGGAGTACAGTTGCTCGTTGTGTACCAGCTCAGGAGCTTGATGGATATAGTATGAGTAGTGTAATAATATTGGATATTTGTACAGACGAGTAAACTTGTATTCAATCTTTTGTGATGTAATATTATTATTATTATTGAAATTTTTAAATGTATCCAGTATCAGTTTAACGCACATGCTAATATACTAGTTAAAGTTAGTATGGGTGTTACACAACCTACTTAATTCCATGTTCGTCTCAAAAATTCATTCCTTTCCAAAACAACTTAATTAACCAAGCAGAACATTACAACAACAATTCCAACTTTCATTCCAAATTAACATAATCAAAATCACTTAATTCAACTAGCATGAATCAACTTAAATCATTTCAACAACAACTTAATCATTTTCACCAATTTAATCAAAGTTCTCATAAACAACAACAACAACAACAACAACAACTTCAAGACAACCAAATTCACATAATCTCACAAATTCACAAACTAAACATACACCCATGTTCAAAATCAACTTAATTAAGCATATTCATCATCAATTATCATGTTATTCATCAAATTCATCAAAATTCACAAAGTTACCAAAACAACATAATAAAACATGGATTTTGATAAAACAACAACATGAATTCATCAACTTAACATATGTTTAATTTAACCACTAAAAAGGAATACAAATTTAACACAAAAAATCATAAGTTCATGAATTTAAGCATAAGCTAAAAACACCCAACCACCCAATTGCTAATTAACAACCCATATGGTAAAAGTAATCTTCCCCCTTATCTTAATTCTCTTCAAAAATTGCTTCCTAGCTTCAATTCCTCCCTTCCAGAGCTTTCCCCTCTTCTTTCTTCCCAAGTTTCTTCCTTTCCTCTATTCTCTCTCTCTCTCTAGCCTCCTTTGTGATTTTTGTGTAAATGTCTTGACCTAGCTCTGCTAACACTAACACTTCTCTTTAAATACTATTTGGCTAGGGTTACTCGCTCTAATATGCTTAGTCACATTTCATCACATAATTATTTCTCTACACTTTTACTTCACTTAAACCTCCTATTTTATTAATTCACCACCAATCTCTAAATTTAAATTTTAAACTTCTAACATATTACAAAAATGTCACTAACCCTCAAAATGATCAAAATACCTTTAATCACTCAAAATCCACTAAATCACTAATCCTCAATAAAATAATCAATCAATAAATATAATAAACAAACAATGATAATAAATAAATCTAATACTAAAAATCAGACTGTTACACGGTCTAGTAACTTAAAACAAACGGTTGCATAAGAAAAAATAGAAACTAGGTATTGTGGTAGCAAGCAAATTGTTGTATCTTCCTTTTGACAAATTTGTTGCCAATCAAAACAAGGTACCGAAGCCCCATTGCCTCTAACGATAATGTTTTTTTTCTAGCTTGCCTTTGAAAATTTGTGGGCAATTTACCCACACCAATAAAAAATAGCCATGTGTACTCCATCATAATAATTATATTTATTATTTTATTTTACAAATTTAGCATGTATTTTTTTATTTGCATATTCACCTCATTTTAATGACATTTTGCACATTTGAAAACGCATTCCCGTGTGTCGCGGTGATTTTTGAATATCAAGCTATTAGTTAGCGTTGACTCGCAATTTTAAGTTCACCACCGATCTTTTATTTTTCTGAGGAAAAGGGAGAAAGTTCGAAAAAACCCTATTTTTTGAGAGATCAAGGTCCGGGGGTTGGTTACGCAAAGAGAATGTATTAGCACCCTAAACATTTATAGTACTCTATAGGAACCTCTCGTTTTTATTTATCTTTATGCTAAATTGATTATTTGTTTGTAAAATAAATGCCTAAGTGTAAAAGACTAAAGTGATGAGTTTAAAAAAAGAAAGAAAATGTTTTGTTATTTTGTTGATTTGGAAAGACAAAGTCTTTTGCCTACATACTCGAATGAGATCAAAATCATGTAGTTCGGGGTAAAAAGCCGAGTGATTGGTTTTGATTGATTTTAAAGTTTTGAAAATGTTTGAGAAAGATAAGAGGCCGTAAAGTCATAGAATAATAAAAAAAGTGAGTTTGATTGATTTTAAATTGATGAAAAAGTTTGAAGTAATTAAGGATTGATTAAAGTTTGATTAAGGAATAAAAGTCACTTGGTTTGAAATCCGAGGTTGATTTTTTGGGATTTTGATTATATGAAATGTTTTTGATTTTGACTATTTTACTTTTTTTTTTGTGAAAATTTTGATTAATTCCTAAGGTCCAGAGACTAAAGTATGCTGAGATAATCTAAGGCGCGCCGGATCCCTCAAAATGACGTTGGATCAAATGAGGGTCCTTTTCCTCGGATACGGTCATAATTTTTGCATTTCGACATAAAGCGGAATAAATAAATGTGAGTGTCCGTGCAATATTCTCATTTATATTTACATTGTCCCTAAATACATTCTAATAAAATAAAAAAATGACAAAATAATAAATAAAATTGCAGATGCATTAAAATAAATATGCTAAAAAATAAATAAAGAAATTAAAATGCATGAAATGCAAGACAATAAATAAATATGTTGCATAAAACAAATAAAGAAAATAAAAAAATGCATGAAATGCAAGACATAAAATAAATATGTTGCATAAAATAAATAAAGAAAATAAAAATGCATGAAATGCAAGACATAAAATAAATATGTTGCATAAAATAAATAAAGAAAATAAAAATGCATGATATGCAAGACATTAAATAAATATGTTGCATAAAATAAAAAAAAAAGAAAATAAAAATGCATGATATGCAAGACATTAAATAAATATGTTGCGTAAAATAAATAAAAAAATAAAAATGCATGAAATGCAAGACAAAAAATAAATATGTTACACAAAGTAAAATAAAGAAATTAAAAATGGAAGGAAAATAAAATAAAGAAAGTAAAAATGCAAAGAAAATAAAATAAAGAAAGTAAAAATGCAAAGAAAATAAAATAAAGAAAGTAAAAATGCAAAGAAAATAAAATAAAGAAAGTAAAAATGCAAAGAAAATAAAAAGAATAGAGAGGGGGGTGAGAGTAGAAGAAGGGGGGGTGTAGGAAGAAGCTGAAAGAAGTAGCAGGAAGAAGACAGAAGGAGGCCGAATTGGGCCTGGCTAAACCCGTCATCACTGGGCCGGTTCAGGGTCATTATAAAAGAAAAAAAATCCGGTTTTCTTTCATTTTACAGATCTCTTCCTCTTTCCTTCTTTCCTTCCTCAACCGAACTTCTCTCTCTACCCTCTCCCCTCTCTCTACTTTCAGGTGACCGGAACAAGTTTCCGGCGCGGTGGCCGCCGGCGGCGACACCGTTCCGGAGATGGAAAAACACTTTTTTTTTAAATTTTTTTTTATACTTTCTAAAATCCATTTCTCTCTAGTTTTCGACTCCGAACCTGATTTTTTCAAAATCTTTTTAAAATTGAGTAGATCTGGATTTGAAATTTTTTTGAGGAAAAGACTACCCTGGTTCGGATTTGGGCGTGATTTTGGTTCTTGGCTTTGTGTTGATTTCTGGCTTTGGCTCGTGGTTGATTTGTGGTTAGGTTTTGATTCAGATTTTAGGATTTTGTGGTTGTTCTGAGCTAGGTTTTGATTATGGATGATTTGTGGTTCTGATGATGATTTTGGGTTTTCGGATTCTGTTTATGTGATTTGTGTGGTGGCCGGAATTTTGGACTGCGTTGGTGGTTCTGGGTGGTTGGACTGTACTGAGTCTGACAAATTCTTGGTTCTGACTCAAACTCTGACCTCCTGAACACTACTAATTAATGCACTATTTATAGTGCAAAAATTAGTGTTTTGGTGAAATTTGGACAAAAATGCCCCTGGACAGTATTGGACCAAAAATGACTAAAAATGACTGAAAATAAAAAACAGTAAAAAATAAAAACGAAAATAAAAAGAAAATAAAAATAAAAGAAAATACTAATAAAAAAGAATTAAAAAAGGAAATAAATAATAATAAAAAAATAAAAATAAAAAAATAAAATAAAAAAATGGTCGCCTTCGGAACAAAACTGAGGTATTTTAAAATACATCTCTGCCGAAATTTCTTTTGAAACGATGAAAATTTTCGGCTTAAAAAGACGAGAAAAACAAATTGAAAATGGGTCAAAAATGGGGTATGACAGATGCCCCTATTTAAGTTTCTTCGTTATGGAGATTTAAAAGTGAAATTTTTAATTCGACGGGTCGAAGAGACTTAAATACAGAGTACACCATTTTTGACCAATTTCGACTGGAAAATGCTATGGATGTTGTACTGGTTGTGAGTACAATGCAGGAAAACTAGGGTTTTCAGAATCTGTTTAAGTCATGCCTTGGGGATGATCCCAAAGTTACTATTTGTAGCCTCGACTTGGGCCTATCTGGCCATGGTTTTGGGCCCAAATCGTAAAGGGCCAAAACCATGACTAGGGCGCCCTTGTCAGCTGCTGAGGGCGCCCCCTGAAGGTATCCTTTAGGAAGGTCACCTAGGGTTATTTATTACTGTCGAGTGGGCCCTGCGCCCTCCAGGAGGGCGCCCAGCCTTACTCCAAGGGTTCAAACCCCTGTCTTTAGGATCCCAAGGCCTAAATGGTGAGATCTACGGTCCAGATGCAATGCTTTGTATGCTATGTTATGAATGCTGTTGGAGTAAGCCCTAATAGCCAATCTATTTTGATTGGATTTGGCTTTGTATCTTGACTTATATATATATATATATATATATATATATATATATATATATATATATATAAGGCATTTATTTATTCTTTTGTTTAGTTTCAAAATAATAAATTCCCTAGAATAATTAGTCTGGAGCATTAAGTGTGACTTAATCGTGAGACTCATTAAATGAAAGGACATTATTCTTAAAGTATCCGTAGTCAAGCTTTATTGTGAAATGGGATAACATTAAAGCATAGAGACTAATATGTGGGTAAACTGATGATCACATCTCACGGATCATAGATAAAGAGTTATCAAGTCTTCACATAGGTATAAATATTAGGAGTAATATTTATACTGGATTGACCCGCCAGGAGAATACTACATAGTAAAAGTTATGAAAAGTGTCATAAGATATTCTCATAGTGATAGTGGTGTATTCCACCCTTTGACCTGAAACCACTATGTACCATAGATGTAGGAGTCGAGTGCTTTATCACCATTCAAACGTTGTCTGTAATAGGATGACTATAAAGTTGGTTGATGGGTGCTCCATGAATTATGCTAAGGGACATGAAAGACCTAGATCGAATTTTCCCCTCCTACATAACAGGAGAAATGTCTATGTGCCCAATATTGAACTAGACAAGGATGACACGGTCTATGCCTTGTGTTCAATATAGACAAGAGGGGTAATTATACACATGATCATTATCACGGAAAGGTTTCGTCAGATCACATGACATTCTCGTCACTTGGGTAGCAGTGATGTGTTGCTAGATACCACTCACTGTTTATAATATTAAATAGGTGATTTAATATTATTGTCAACGTTACGGGAACCTATAGGGCTCACACACAAATGACAGATAGATGAGAGAAATAAATAAGTAAGACTTATTTATAAAATAATAATTAGGACTTATTAGTAATTAAATAATTAAGTATGACTTATTATTTAATTTATGAAAAGTAGAGAAACGCGGTCCACCATAAGGTACGGTGTGTTTAAGTGAAATATGGTGCACCGTAAGATACAGTGTAATTAAGTGCTTGGCTAACCACACAAGTGGTTCTATAAATAGAACCCTTGTGCTGAAACAATACATACTTTTTGAAACGCTTAACCTAATTCACAAAATTTGTGAAACCATAGCCGCCGCTCTCTAAAGCTTATTATCTCTGAATCTCCGTTGGAATTGGCTAGCACCGGTCATCAGAGAAGTTATGTTCGTGTGGACTGAATAGAGGCATCGCTAAGTTGCTTTGCTCGTGATCAGAAACAATTCTGCTACAAAGGTTCTGCTCTTCAAGAGGTGAACACATAATCCTTAAAGTGTTTAAGTATGTGTTCTGTATGATTTGTGATTAATGATTTAATCAAGATCCGTTTCAATGGGATTTGTTCCACTAAGAGGATTAAAATTTTGAAAAACCTCTCTTTAAATCCCTTCAGTGGTATCAGAGCACTTGGTTGTGATTAAATCTTTAATTCGAATCTTGAATATGATTTGTGGTTATATTGCAACATTCATTCGATAAGAAAACTATATCAATGATTTGAATGTGATTCAATCGTTGAAATTTTATATCGTGATTTCTTTCTATCTTCTATTGCGATGCCAAACCTTTTCCATGAGATGTGAAATTGTTATTGATTGATATCTTAATTTGCCAAAACATACGTCCAGACTTGAAAAAGTTTCAACACTAGATGCTTTCTGTTTTTCTTTTATTTGTTTTGTTTTAAACGAATTAAAGAAAATATAATAATAAATCTGGGCAAGTTTTGATCAAATTTATTTAATAGAATTTGATATCAATCTTATATGATAAGTTTTTGAAGGTAAATCCGTTAATAATGATAAGAATATTAAGTGTTAATATTTTATATTTAAATGATAAGAATTAATTCAAATTGATTGATCGATATCATATATGTGATATATGATTCTGATACGACATCAGTATATGTGATATATTGATTGTGTCATTCGTTCAATAGGTTTTATATAATTGATTGTGAATTTGTAGACAATTCGTGAGATTGAGCTTTGATATCTGATTCTGGTGAAGCATCAAAGATCCGGTTGTCTATATTGAACAAACAATTGTTAAAGCTATTGATGTTTGATCATCGTATTAGGTTACCTAACTATACAAGAGTTGTATTATTATGGTTGTATCATTTGATCAATTGTTTTCAAAAGATTGTTGTGAATTTGAACAATTCGTGAGATTGAGCTTCGATATCCGAATCTGGTGAAGCATCAAAGATCCGATTGTTTATGCTAAACAAACAATCCTTGAAACAATTGATGTAGTGTGATCTGTGTAGTGTGATCAATCATAATGTTTAATTAATTTATTCAATTGGAGAAAGGTATGTAGATTTAAAAGATCATGATTTTGAAAGGGTTTCAATATCAGGTATGAACTTTTGAATTTGGTAATTAAAGATTTTCATATCTTTAGTTTAATTTATTTCCAATTTAAAAGGATCATGATTTTGAAAAGTTTCAATATCAATATGATCTTTTGAATTTGGTAGTAAAATATTTGCATAATTTTAGCACCATAATTTGTTTTGGAAACAGATTGATTGCCTAAATAAAGCGGATTTAATTATAATAATTATTGAGTGTCAATATTACTATAATTAAATAAATAAAAATTCTACCTTTTTGGATTGCATTTCAAAAGTTGTTTGAAATGGTGGTGAACGATCCTTATTTGATAGTAAATTTAAAATATCATGATTTGAAATAGTTTCAATGTCATATATGATTTTTGAATTTATTTAAAAGATTTGCACGATTTTAACATGATTTGTTTCTAATGTAAAAGAATCATGATATTGAAAGAGTTTCAATATCGGATATGATCTTTTAGATTTGGTCATAATATTTGCATATTTTATTTTTATTTTTGACCTGATTGACTCTAAAATTGCTTAATGATAATAATAAATAGTTATTATTATTTATCATTAAGTTTAAGGTATATGGTTATGACCTTAGTTTATTTTGGCGTTTATTCATTTAATTAAATATGACCTGCGTGTCATAATTTATTTTATTTAAATACGACATGTGTGTCGTTATTTATTTTATTTAAATACGACCTGCGAGTCGTGATTTATTTTAATTATTTTATTTAAGTGTTAAATAATGTAATTGCTCAAGTTGAAGAGAAGACGACGCCAAAAGATGATTCTGATGGAGAAACTTTTGAAGCTTGCTCGTGGGTCAAAGAATTGTAATAAAGTAGTTTATTTAATTCTTACGCGTTAGGAGGTCATAACCATACTACCAAATTTATTTTATGTATGTGATGCATGAAATGTATGTTTAGTTAGCGCATATATGAGATGTATGCTGTAACATCCGGCGGCTCACCACACCCCACACTAGGCTGGCCCCGCCGCGATGTACTCACGACCTTCTCCACCCCCCATGTGGAGTTTTTGCCTTCCGTGGGAATCGAACTCCGTACGTGAGGCTTAAGTACAAGTTCCTTGCATTACCACTACCAATTGAGCTACTAGCTCAATTGGTAGTGGGAATGCAAGGAACTTGTACTTAAGCCTCAGGTACGGAGTTCGATTCCCACGGAAGGCAAAAACTCCACATGGGGGGTGGAGAAGGTCGTGAGTACATCGCGGCGGGGCCAGCCCAGTGTGGGGTGTGGTGAGCCGCCGGATGTTACATATTCTTAACATGTTTTAGATGTATGTTAGCATGTATATTTTAAATGTTTTATACACTTGCTATATATAAGCATGAATGTCATGCATATCAAGACATGCGTATATAGATACACATGTCGGTGAGATTAAACTAATTAAAATTCTTCAAATAGAATATTAAGTTAAATGCTTTCCAAAGGATAATACCCTTCAAGACTAGTCTCGAATAGTGTGGATTCGCCCTAGCGAAGTGCACTTTCTATACTAGTAAGTTGCGGTGAGGTAATTCCATTTACCCGACTGTTATTATTTGGGTATAACTTAACTAAATTATTTTAATAAGATTAAAATATATTTAGAAGCAATGTTTGGGAACATCTATATGATAGATTAAAGTAAGGAATTACTCAACCAAATGGTTTGAAAGTTGTATGAGATACAATTGGAAGGAGTTCCTACCTAAATAGCTAAGTTTTGGGGGATCAACCCTCGCTGACTCAAAACGAAGTGAAATATGGATTTCAACCCACTAGAAAATCTTCCAATGAGATTTTCCGAATCAAATGTTGAAGGTCATTTGTTTTGAGTAAACTAGACGGAGCATATTAATTAAAGACCTAATTAAATATGTTTTAAATCATGATACATTTATTTTATTTATTTTATGTATTTAGAATTTCTTTGGCATATGCATTTTATTATACTGTTAAATGTTCATATAAAGAACAAAATCTTCAGAAAGGAGTTTCTGAATTGGTACAAGAATTGAGAATTGTTCTCAAGTACGAGAAAACATGTTAATGTTTTGAAAAGAGTCAAAATATAAGAAAGAGGTAAGACTTCTTCTTTCTCCATATAGTTATAGAAAGTTAAATTTCTACTTCTGCATCATAAGTATATGATACTTGATGATTGATATAATATTTGTTGAAATATAGAGAGTTTTAAGAAGCAGAACATTAACTATAAGTGAAGTCCACCTACGTCTGGAATGAAACAAATTGTTTCATTGACTATAAGAGCTTATGCTTGGACTTAAACTTAACTTGATATGGAACCAAATAATTGTTATTAAATTCCATATAAAATAGAAGCATTAAATCCTAAATCTTGTATTGACAAGATAAAGATTGTGTAGTTGAATAAAAGACAAACGTTGTCCTATTATCCAAATAATGTTTTCTATACAAGTGTGTTAATCAAGTAATGGACTTGAGTGCCATGACCTTGATAAGCTGGTCTATAACATATGAGAAAAGGATCAAATGAGATTTGAACCTTTTGTATATCATCGGCATTATTGTTGCAAAGAAGTGTGATTCACTATTCCATGAATACAGACTATTGGACTCATTTGATATTATATCATTTGAAGGATGTGAGTTCCACATTTAAAATATTTGAGTGTTAGTGAACATCTGATTTATTTGAATCAATATACATATGATGTATATGGATCACCAAACACATTTGCTAGAGTATTTATTTCTCTTACTTCATTTAAATTACTGATTATATTAGTAAATGTAAATGTGTGTTTGACACGAGTTAGAAATCTTTGAATTGGTTCAAAGAGTTCAACGATGGAGTAAAGGAATAATTTTGAAAAGTATAAAGATCATACGAGTATGTCGTGACGGTTAATACTTAATTAAGAAGTATATTGATAATTTATATCGCTTCATGTTTGACATAACTCGATCTAAAATAGTTTGATTATAACTCCATGACTCTTGAAATTGATTGAATTACAATTATTCTTCACCCATAATAAGTTCCAATCGAGGTAATCATAGAGACACCATATTAGATATGGAAGAAAAGTACCTAGTTTGACTTTGTGATAATTTGGGGTTATGATGTTTATTAGATAAACAAAATTCCAAACTAGATGAATGTATACTTGTGGAGGTATCCTTAGGAAGCTAAAGGATACTAATTCTACATCACATGACAAAAGTTGTCTGTCGCTAGACTGGAGTATTCCTCTTGAAGGAGTATTTCTCTGCAGGAGGCAGTGGGAGTGATGTAGAACTTGAATTAAGTCAAGTACCACAAAATACATGTTTCTCTAAGAATGGAACAAGAACTGATTCAACAAAGGGTTGTTGTTAAATCACCAGTTCGTGTAGCACAAGATCTAGATGAGTCTGACATGTCATATCACTAGGATGAGAAACATGATTTTGTCGTGGCCCAACAAGGTGATATGATGCTAATGGAAGATGAGCGCATGACATACTAGAAGGCCGTAATGGCTTGCATTCTGAGAAGTGGCTAGATGCCATGGGATCCTATATAGAGTTCATGTACACAAACCATATATGGATATTGGTTATATCATCTAATGAGTACAACTCATAAGATGAATGTGGGTTTTCTTATATAAAACTGACATGGATGGTATTATGAATACCTTTAAGATGTGATTGACTATAGAAGGCTTCATGCAACTCATGATGCAGATCATGACAAAACCATTACATCATCGCAATGCTTATATCTAGCGATCTCGCTTGTCATTGTTGTATAATACGTGTTCTGAAAGATGGATAACAAGGTTGTATTCCTTACTTGGAATAACCTTATCTATGTATTTGACATATGTAGGATTTTGTTAATCCAAAGGATACTAGAAAGGTACATGTATTAAAAAATTTGTTTATGAATTAAAGCAAGCTTCTCGAAGTTGAATTGTTTATTTTATTAATAGAGTTTTATGAAAACTTAGATTAATAAAAGAACAAATTTAAATCTTGTGCACATAGGGAGATTAGTGGGAGCATTGATATTAGTTTGGTGGAGTATGTGGATGACATACTAGTCACCAAAACAATTTATCTACACATGTGAGACATGGTTAGAAAATTATTTCTAATATGTACCATAAATTGATTATAGTGTTCGAGACTAGAATACCTTCAAGAATATCCTTGGATGTCTTAAAGGACTTAGGATTGTTTCTTCAACACAGATGAAAAGGAACATCGTAAAGGAGTTACAATGATGACAACTTTCATACCTGTGTACAGTATATCCAGATCACAATCTGGAATAAATATTATGCTTAGATATCAACTATAAAATTTGTAAACGTACAAGCTTTAGATAGTTGTTGTTTCTTTTACAGATGTCAATTATATGATTTGAATTGTTTAGCTCATAAATGAGCGAAAACATGTGTTTATTGCGTTGCGGATTCCATTGATCCCATCTGAGGTGAAATTGGTTTAATCTTGCAAGCAATGAAAACTAGATCTCACCAGTGATTCAAATGTATATGTTGACACTTCAATTTCCTTTTGATAGAAGATCGAAAGTGGAAATTGAAAGAAGTATAACCTACCAACATAGGAAAGGTTCCTTATCTGCTAGTAGAGTATCTTGCACATAGTGTGCTTGATGCTAACATTTGACCAACATATATTTAGTTAATATTTGATTGGCTTTTAGTGCTAGTGGGAGATTGTTGGAGTAAGCCCTAATAGAGAATCTATTTTGATTGGATTCGACTTTGTATCATGACTTATATATATATATATATATATATATATATATATATATATATAAGGCATTTATTTAATCTTTTGTTTAGTTTCAAAATAATAAATTCCCTAGAATAATTAGTCTTTTTAATGGAGCATTAAGTGTGACTTAATCATGAGACTCATTAAACGAAAGGACATTATTCTTAAAGTATCCGTAGTCAAGCTTTATTGTGAAATGGGATAACATTAAAGCATAGAGACTATTATGTGGGTAGACTGATGATCACATCTCACGGATCATAGATAAAGAGTTATCAAGTCTTCAGATAGGAATAAATATTAGGAGTAATATTTATACTGGATTGACCCGCCATGAGAATACTACATAGTAAAAGTTATGAAGTGTCATAAGATATTCTCATAGTGATAGTGGTGTATTCCACCCTTTGACCTGAAACCACTATGTACCCTAGATGTAGGAGTCGAGTGCTTTATCACCATTCAAACGTTGTCTGTAATAGGATGACTATAAAGTTGGTTGATGGGTGCTCCATGAATTATGCTAAGGGACATGAAAGACCTAGATCGAATTTTCCCCTCCTACATAACAGGAGAAATGTCTATGTGCCCAATATTGAACTAGACAAGGATGACACGGTCTATGCCTTGTGTTCAATATAGACATGAGGGCAAAGGGGTAATTATACACATGATCATTATCACGGAAAGGTTTCGTCAGATCACATGACATTCTCGTTACTTGGGTAGCAGTGATGTGTTGCTAGATACCACTCACTGTTTATAATATTAAATAGGTGATTAAATATTATTGCCAACGTTACGGGAACCTATATGGGTCACACACAAAGGACAGATAGATGAGAGAAATAAATAAGTAAGATTTATTTATAAAATAATAATTAGGACTTATTAGTAATTAAATAATTAAGTATGACTTATTATTTAATTTATGAAAAATAGAGAAATGCGGTCCACCGTAAGGTATGGTGTGTTTAAGTGAAATATGGTGCACCGTAAGATACGGTGTATTTAAGTGCTTGGCTTGTTGACCACACAAGTGGTTCTATAAATAGAACCCTTGTGCTGAAACATTACATACTTTTTGAAACGCTTAACCTAATTCACAAAAGTTGTGAAACCCTAGCCACCGCTCTCTAAACCATATTCTCTCCGAATCTCCGTTGGAATTGGCTAGCACCGATTATCGGATAAGTTCTGTTCGTGTGGACTGAATAGAGGCATCTCTACGTTGCTTTGCTCGTGATCAGAAACAATTCTGCTACAAAGGTTCTGCTCTTCAAGAGGTAAACACATAATCCTTAAAGTGTTTAAGTATGTGTTCTGTATGATTTGTGATTAATGATTTAATCAAGATCCATTTCAATGGGATTTGTTCCGCTAAGAGGATTAAAATTTTGAAAAACCTCTCTTTAAATCCCTTCAAATGCTTGCGATGCAAGTATGAATGCAAGACGACGATGATGACCTGACTGGGGATAAAACAAAACAAAAGGATACCCAAGTTTGTTTAAAGAACGGGATCCGACTCCACTGTGGATAACAAGGTTTTACCGGGGAAGGGATTGTCTACTATCGCATTGATTCAGAATGATAGCCTAACAAAGACAAAGACCGATGTTACCTACTATCGTGTAAATGATAGCTTAAATAAGGTAAAAGAAGGACACTCTGTCTACTATCAACAAAGATGATAGCTTAAAGAAGACAGATGACATGTATTACCTACTATCGTGTATTGATAGCTTAAAATAGGTAATATAAAAAAAGAAAAGACCTTGCTTAATATCGGTGTGCGGATAGCTTAATAAAGACAGACAAAATATTTTACCTACTACCGTTGTGGGGGTAGCTTAATGAAGGTAAAATGTAAAGGGAAAAACATGGTCTACTATCGTTGTGAGGATAGCTTAATGAAGACCGATAAAAAGTTTTACCTACTACCGTTGTGAGGGTAGCTTAATGAAGGTAAAATGTAAAGGAAAAGACATGGTCTACTATCGTTGTAGGGATAGCTTAATGAAGACCGACAAACTATTTTACCTACTACCGCTGTGAGGGCAGCTTAATGAAGGTAAAATGTAAAGGAAAAGACATGGTCTACTATCGTTGTAAGGATAGCTTAATGAAGACCGACAAAATATTTTACCTACTAACGTTGTGAGGGTAACTTAATGAAGGTAAAATGTAAAGGAAAAGACATGATCTACTATTGTTGTAAGGATAGCTTAATGAAGACCGATAAAATGTTCTACCTACTACCGTTGTGAGGGTAGCTTAATGAAGGTAAAATGCAAAGGAAAAGACATGGTCGACTAAGGATAGCTTAATGAAGACCGTCAAAATATTTTACCTACTTCCGTTGTGAGGGTAGCTTAATGAAGGTAAAATGTAAATGTCAGCTGTTCGGGATGTTGCCGAACTAGCTGTAGTACCCTAATTTTGTCCTAAGCATTTTAAAACAAAAAAATCAAAAAAATCAAAGAGGGAGAAAAAAGTCAAAGTCAACAAAAGTCAACAGAAAAGTCAACATTTCAAAAATGCTGACTTCGCACTGCGAAGCTCACTTCGCACTGCGAAGTCTGCGATTTTTCTGCAGATTTTTGGTTTCTTTGATTTAATTCCAGAATTTGTTGCATATCATTTCCATAATTATTTTAAGTAGCATTCATGGCTAATTGGGCCAAGCAAAACCAGAATTGAAGGACTTGCCATTAATGCCAAGGTTGGAAGCTTTTTCTTCCAACCTAGCATGTGACAAGCAAGTGGGCTTGCCCTTGGGCAGCTCTAGTCCCTCCCATGTGACCTGTTAACCACCACAAGGTTGCCAGCCACCTGCTTGAGGACTTTCCTCCTGCTTGCTCCCCCAAAACCAGTCAAACTAGCTGGATTTTCTCACTTGAAAAGCCATGAGTGCCTACCCTGTTTTTGCAGCAGCTTTTCACCCCTCACACCAGCCATAAGTAGCCTTTTTCATCCCTCAATCTCTGCACATCACAGTGCACGTTTTTATTGATCAACCATTGAGATTGCAAGGATTGATCCCCAAGCATTAGCCAATTGCAATTCAGCTTTGTTCTTCATCATTACCTTCTAGAATTGGTTGAATTTGTGGCTGAAATCAGGCTGAGTCTTGCCCCTTGGTACAAGGCAAGGTTGCCTCTATCCATTAGCATTTAATGCAAAGGGATTCAGCTTGATCCTAGCCACAAATCAGCTGGATTTTGGGATTTGCTAATGATGAAATAGATTTGGTTTTGGCCTATAAATAGAAGGCAATGCCCAAGGTTAAAAAGACAACTGATAACAGCATTTCAAGAGCAGAAACTCTACTCATTTCAGCTTACAAACCCTCACAAACAACCAGAAAAAAACCAATCCAACACAAAGCATCACAAAGTTCAAGTTCATCACCAATATCAAAAACCTTTGTGAAAGCCTTCAACCAATTCAAATCCATTGCAGCTGGAGCTTTGCTAAGGAGTTATGTAAGTTTCTAAGGCTTTGTATTGCATTTTCAATTGTGTTTGCATAGCAATTTTGGTTCAAAACCATTTGATTCTAAAAAACCCCTTTTGAATTTCAAAGAAATCCCAAGGTTTTCAAAACATCAAAACTGGTTTGTCCAGCCTTTTTCATCCCAAAAACTCAAAGTTTTTCACCCACCTAAAAGGTCCTGAGTGTGTTCAGAAGTTGTTTCTGAACAAAAGTTCAGAAACAGCTTCTGAACTCAAAAATTCGCATGCTTCGCAGTGCGAAGTCATGGTCGCAGTGCGACCATGACAGGACTCAGAATCTGAGTTTTTGTGTCCAAATGACCATTTTTTGAGGTTCTAGCCCCAGAGCTCAGAACCTAAGAGTTTTTAAACCCATGTTTTTTCAAACCATAACAAGGATTTTGCACAATTTTGACAAAATTCGCAAGTTCGTACAACATTTTGTGGATAACTTGTAGAACAAGTTATGTTCTCAAACTTCCAAAACAATATGAACAAACCAGCTATGTTCATCTTTCAATCAAAACTTGAACAATAAATATTGTTCATGATGTTCAAAGCTCAAACATGAACATACGCCAAATGCGTTCGCTTTTCGCAAAATGAGCCGAACTTGGGCGTTTCCTAGCAAAATTGCTAAATCTTCCCATTTTGGGTTTTCAAACCAAATGTTTTGACATACCTTGGGATTTCTAAAGAATTCTACCCAAAAACATGAATGAAAAAGGGATGGTGTGACGTATGTCTCTCCATCGCCCCGATTGTACGAATGCGTGACGTATGTCTCGTCGTTCGGACAATCGTCATTCCATTTTTAATATGTACAACCCCAACCAAACCAAAACTTGGCCCCTTGTGGTCAATCAAAACCTTTTGGTCCCCCGTGGCCATTAGATTCGATCCCTCGACTCGTTTGAGTCACTCGGTCAATGTTCGACTCGTCCGAGTCCATTGTACCTGTTCTTGATCTCAGTGGATCAATCGAACAATCGCCCGACTCTTCGGAGTCCACTCGGTCAATGATTGACTTGTATGAGTCCATTGCACCTCTCTTGGTCCCATAGCGACCAATTCGAACCTTTCACCCTAACGGACGTACCTTTTAACAATTCTAATGCGATTCACGAACAAACGCTTAATAAGTCTCCCAAGCGCGAGCATACAAGCTACGTTTTAATCGCAAGAATTCGGTTAAAACATCGTCCATTTAAAATTAACCAACATATGTACGTTTTTCTACCAAAGAACTACGTACGCTTTGAGTTCTCCGACTACCGGGAGATACGTAGGAGCAAGATCGACATCTTGTCAAGCGCAATAATAAAAAACTTTTTCTTTCTTTTTCTTTCGTTTGTTTTTATCTCTTTCTTTCCCCCCTTTTATTATATTTTGACATAGATAAGCATGCGCGCAAAACATTTAAAAACAATTTAAGCTTTAACCAAATAGAAGGTTCCCGTTGAGTACAACGGACGTGAGGGATGCTAATACCTTCCCCTTGCGTAATCGACTCCCGAACCCGACAATGGTTGCGATGACCATCCTTTCCTCATCGTCAAAGGGTTTTATTATCGTTTCCCTTTTCTTTAAACAAAAAAAAACTTAAGGGTTTATCAACGTTCCCTTTACACAAAAACTTTGGTGGCGGCTTCACAAAAGGCCCTCCGAGCGTTTACGAACGACCTCGGAGGATTTGCGCGTCTTTTTCTCAGGAAAAAAACGAGGTGCGCACACTAGCCACTGACGACAAGAAACAAAGATAAATGTCAGCTGTTCGGGATGTTGCCGAACTAGCCACTGACGACAAGAAACAAAGATAAATGTCAGCTGTTCGGGATGTTGTCGAACTAGCCACTGACGACAAGAAACAAAGATAAATGTCAGCTGTTCGGGATGTTGCCAAACTAGTCATTGACGACAAGAAACAAAGATAAATGATGCACAAGCTGTTCGTTAAAGAACTGCCACTTGGCAAGAGGACAAACAAAGGATGCACAAGTTGTTCGTTTGAACTTCCACTTGGCAAAAAGACAAAATAAAGGATGCACAAGTTGTTCGTTAAAGAACTGCCACTTGGCAAAAATACAGGGTAAAAGTGCACAAGTTGTTCGTTAAAGAACTGCCACTTGGCGAGAAAACAAAATAAGGAATGCACAAGCTGTTTGTTAAAGAACTGCCACTTGGCATAAAGATGGTGACATCTCTGGACCAGACACACTGGGGATGACACTTGGGGGAAGGAGAAGATTACAAATTGTTCATGATTGATTGGTATGAAAAGATAGTTAAAGCAAGACTCAGGGTGATTAATGCAACCATGTATAAATGATGTTGTTTGTATGTTGTATATGCATGAATGTGTGTATGCATGAATGTATGAATGTATGTATGACAATACGACTTGTATGACTGTATGATGGATCAATTTGTGTGATTGTATAACTGATGAATTTGGTGAGACAAGATTAGATAGGTGAGATGGAAAGTGGACCGACGTCGCATTACAAACACTCGATAATCTTCATTGGGGATGATGTCATCGGGGACATATCAAAACATTGACCGGGTCAAGCCCGACATATGCAACAACTGATGGGGAGTAAACACTTCCTGGGGAGAGCGTGCTAATCCAAAAACCTGGCAGAAGAACTGGTGCTTCTGTGGTCATGCTTATTTTTTGTTTTTTTTTCTTCTTTTTTGAATCCCTAACTTTTGCCTGGACCGCCCTTTCGGGTTTTTCAGTCCACCGGCAGTATATTCTTTTGTATGCTCCGAATTTTTGCCTGGACCGCCTTTTCAGGTTTTCGATCCACCGGGAATATGTTCTTTTTTTTATGCCCCTAATTTTTGCCTGGACCGCCCTTTTGGGTTTTCGATCCACCGGGACGCTCATTTTTGCCTAAGCCGCCCTTTCGGGTTTTCGACTTACCGAGCTCTTTTTCTATTTTTTTCTTTTCTTCCTTTTTTATTCAAGCAATTGACCATGTTCAACCTGCAGAGTTTATCCGTTCTTAGGACAGATGTTGACACACACTTCACTTATTCATGAGTTTAGAGAGAATGTGTTTGTTGTTTATGCTTCCTGTCATACCCCATTTTTTGACTTATATTTTTTATGTGTTTTATTTGTTATTACCTCATTATTTATTTTTACCTTTTTATTATTGCTATAGTATTTTATTTGCATTTTATCCTTTTCATTATTAAGCATTACTATTATCATCATCATTATCCTTAATATTTTCTTTTAATAATATCATTATTATTTTACTACTATTAGGGTTTTTATTTATCAATTAATATATTATTAAGTTATTATCATTTTTTATTATTGTTGTTATTATCTTTTAATCATCATTTTTATTATTATTGTCATCTACTATTTTCCTTATTATCATCATCATTTGCATTTCTTGCATTTTTTATCATCATTATTATCCTTATATATTATTATTATTTCCCCATTTTTACCTTTTTATATTAAAATATAAAAAATCAAAAAAGTGGAGTTCGCAGTGCGAACTCACCTTCGCACTGCGACCTTTGCGAAATTTTATGCAGATTTTTATACAGTGGTTTATCTTTTTTGCTTTCAACTACAATTATTATTAGTAGCATTATTACTTGTATTATTGCTGTTTTGTGACTAATTTGGTGCAGCAAGGCAAGATTTAATGTGTGACATTAAAGGTAAAAGGAAAGAAGGATTTTCTTCCAACCTCTCATGTGATCAAACAAATTGGCTGCCCTTGGTCAGTTTTTGTCCCTCCAAATTGACCCCTCACCCAACCTAAACTTGTCAGCCAGCTGCTTGATCCCTTTCCTTCCCTTTTTCCCTGCCAAAACCAGTCAATCACAAGTGGTTTTTGTTGCAAAAAAGCTGTTTGACATGCCCTGTTTTGAGCTGGATTTCTCCCCCCACACATAAGCCCACATGCTAATTTTGATTCCCCCAATCTCCCTGTACATGGCAGTACACGTTTTGATTGTTTGACCTTCCAAGATTGCAAGGATTGATCCCAAGAATCATCCCTTTTGCAGCTGCCCTGTTTTACAGTTTTTACCATCATTACCTTCTAGAATCAATGGCATTTGTGGCTGAGATCAGTCAAGACCTTGCCCCTTGGCACAAGGCAAAGCAAGTTCTATCCATTAGCATTAAATGCAAAGTCTTCTAGCCTGAATTTAGCCCAAATCAGCTAGTGTTTTAGGATTTTGTTCATCATTGTTCATCATTACAAAGATTTGCATTTATGCCTATAAAAGGAATGGCAAGGCCCAAGGATCAAACACACTGAAACACATTGAAAACCAGCTAAAAACAGACCAATTCAGAGAGCCAATACACACGAAATCCACACAAAAATCCCTTGCATTGCAACACAAAATCAGTCATCACAAACACTTTGAACCTTGTCCATAACCTCTCACCAAGCAAGCAAGCCACTTCCAGTTTTGTTCAAGCATTGCTAGGAGTTCTGTAAGTCTCCTATAACCTTTCTTTTCTATTGTATTTGCTGTTTACATATCTTGCTTTGTCCAATTTTTCTTTGGGAACCAAAACCCCTTTTGAACCTCAAAAAGGACCTCAAAGGGGCCAAGCTTTAAAACTGTGTTTTTCCACCCCTTTTTCTTCCATTTTGTCAAGTTTCTTAACCTCCTTTAGGTTCTGAATCTTGCTTAGAAGCAGTTTCTTCGCATACTTCGCAGAGCAAAGTATTGCTCGCACTGCGAACACACCAGAACCTGACTTCGCAGAGCCAAGTTCTGGTTGCTCTGCGAAGTATGTGAAATTCAGAATATGAATCAGGCATTCAAATGTCAAATTTTTGGGATTCTAGCCCTTGATTCAGAACCTAAAGAGGGTTAAAACCATGTTGGTCTAAACCCAACTCATAATCATGCACAACTTTGAAGATTTCACAAGTTCGTGCGACAAATTTTGAATAACTTGTGAAACAAGTTATGTTCTTAATATTTTCAAAACCAAGTTTGAGCAACAAGCTAAGTTCGTCTATTTCAAAACAAACTTGAACAACCATGTTGTCCATGATTTTCAATCCAAACGCGAACTTAAGCCGAGTTTGCTCACTCTTTTTTAACCAAGCTCGAATTGACCCGAACTTGTGAACCTTCCAATGTTTTGCATGTTTTATGATTGTGTTTGCCATTCAAACTTGAACCAAACTTGTTCTTGAGTTTCAATAACTTAAGCAACAAGTAACGTTCATGATTTTTAATAAAATCGAACAACAAATTTGTTCGTGTTTTCTTTTCTTTAAGTTTCCTTTTAAAAAGCTTTGGTTCCCTTTGAGGTTTCTCCAAGTGACAAAACCAAACTTGAATGAAACGGGAATGGCTTGACGTATGTCTCCCCAAACCTCGATTGCACGAATGCGTGACGTATGTCTCGTCGCTCGGGCAACCGTCATTCCACCCTTGACGCGTCTAGCACGCTCAACCTCCCCTTGGTCCCCCGTGGCCATTTTTACCTTTCCTTGGCCCTCATGGTCAATCCGAACCTCTCGCGCCTTTGCGCGTTTTTTTAACCATTTTACGCCTTGCGCGAATTTATCGCCTCCGCGCGTTTGTTTTATTTTCAAGCTTTTTTACGCCCCTGTGCGTTTGTCTTTTTATTTTTTCAAAATATTCACGCCTTGCGCGAGTTTATCGCCTAGCGTCCATCTTTCACCATTTAAAGCTTTGTACGTCTTCGTACGTTTTAAAACCTTTGCTCAAGTCCGAGTGCTAAATCCTTTTATCAAATCATTTACTTTTATGCATTGTCGTCAGTGGCCAGTTCGGCAGCAACCCGAACAGTTGACATTTACTTTCATTACTTTCTTTTTTCAAACTTTTTCGCTCGGACGCGATCAAATCTTTTTTAACTAAAACGAACCAACATACAAACTTTTTCTACCAAAGAACTACGTACGCTTTGAATTCTCCGACTACCGGGAGATACGTAGGAGCAAGATCGACATCTTGTCAAGCCCATTAATAAAAAACTTTTTTTTCTCTTTCGTTTGTTTTTATCTCTTTCTTCATCTCGCATTATGTTTCTATATTTTCTTTTTATATATGTTTAAACACGCAAGTAAAACATCGAAGCATTTTAAGCCTAAGCCGACTAAGAGGTTCCCGTTGAGTACAACGGATGTGAGGGGTGCTAATACCTTCCCCTCGCATAATCGACTTTCGAACCTAAAATCTTTTCTCAAGGTAATTTAGAACTTTTTTCCTTTTTCCCCGAAAAATTAAAAGTTCAGTCGTAATTTAGAATTAGTGATTCAATGCTAGTCAATAGCTTGACATCCGAAATTCGACGCGACAGAAACGGCGACTCCGCTGGGGACCTTGCATTAAACATTTTGTTTGTGCATAAACGAGTCAAGCCTATCTCAGTCGGCTTTTGGGCTAATTTGTTTCATTTTACTTGCGTGTTTATATTTTCTTGTCATTTACTTGTTTATTCTTTATGCTTTACATTTATATATATCATTTTTGCTTCATATTCATATATATCAATTGTGGGGGTTACTTGAGCGATGTTACTCCACATTGTTTGGGTTAATGCCGGATGTGTGAGGCTCTCTACCCGAGCTCGAGAGAAAACTAAGTTAGAAGGAGGTTGTGTGCGGAAGCCCGCGTTGACGTATGTCCGTGAGGTAGGATGCCCAACCCCGCTTAGAGGAGATTTTCAAATGGAATTAATTGAAGTCATGTCGACGTATGTCCATAGACAACCCTAATTCCATATGAGATCGATGACTCTAGGGACCTCTTCTTAGGAAATCTTACCTTTAGAGCCTACACGTGAGGATGGGGGGGAAATTTTGATCATACATGCCATACCATATGCGTGCCATACATTTACATTCATAAAAATGATTTTTGCATATGCATTTTCAAAAAAAAAAAAGGGGGCATATTTTGTCATATACATTGCATACATACATTAGCATCATGCATGACATGCATACATTTGTCTTCGAGTCCAAAAACTCGTTCCCCTTCTTACCTCAAGGATTTCTTACAATCCGCATTGAGTCTTCAGTGTTTGCATTTCGTTCGCAACACTATGTGTCAACCCTTCAAGAAAAGTGGATCGATATCCCAAAACAACCCTCACATATAACAATAGGCCCCCGATGGTACATGGGGCATGCCATTCAAGTTTGGTGAGGAATTCATCCCTATTCCCACTACTCTTCAAGAGATTCTGGTACCTCAACCCAAGGTTACCTTCCCCCAGGCTGTTGCGGCCTTTTCCCCAATTAACAAAAGCCTAATTTTCATTGGCGTTACCATATCCAATTCACAATCAAAGCCCGACCTTGCTCGGCATTCAATCAAACAAAGCCCAATTCTCATTGGCACCACGTGTACTTAATACATAAGTTATATCATACAGTTTGTGTTTTTGATGCGTTTATTCTGTGAACCATTTAGAACCAGCCAAAATGTGAGGAATCCTCAAAATCATCATTATACATATGCATGGAGACCGGCATTTTTTTTGTCTAACTCGATTTTGTTATGTTAAATCTGAACGTTGTTTTAGATTGTATGAAAGCATTGATAGGATCAAGGCATTTTTGAAAACAAGTGAAAACACTTGACCACAAATAGCCCACCCTGTGAGCAGTGAGTATTTGTTAAACCCCTTTGAGCCTAATAAATCAGAATCATTAACTATGAACTGCCAACTTTCATAAGCTCAATTGCTTATTGAAATTGCCGAAGTTTGTAAAAAATTCAGTTCATAGTTAAATCATTTGGAATTTTGATATTTTTCTTCCATTTTGAACCCTTAGCCTTCATGATTATTGTCCCTTGCCGAAGGAGGAAGGAACATTCAAATAGGGTATCATCTTGAATTAAGTTGGAAAAGGGAGGTTGTGTGTATCAAGCAATTGGTGAATTTCTCATTTGATCTTGACAAAAAAAAAAAAAAAAGGAAAAAAAGAAAGAAAAACAAATCAAGAAATCTCAAAAGAGAAAAATCAGTAAATCAAAAGGTTGTCAAGATCAAACAAAAGTATTTGCAAATCGCCAAAAGTTATGTGTGAAATAAGGAGGAGGTGTGTAATTAGAAAGAATGTTCCTTTCTTGGCCTTTTGAATTCAATTTCCCCACATATGACATTTCTTTTGTAACCCAGCCAAATTACAACCCTCAAAGACCTTGTGATCAATGCTTTCATGCTTTTAGAAACGATGATTAGATGGACATATAACTCGATCGGAATGTTAGCAAACTTGCCGGGTGAGTGTTCAATACCCCCCACATTAATATTTCAATTTATTCATCTACTTAAATGAGTGATAGGTTGGTTCATCGATAAACATGTTTTTAACTTAAGTTGTATGATATAAATTTTGTATTTAGTGCAACCTTGGAACATCAAAATTGCCAACCCAAAACAAAGCCCGACCTCGCTCGGCAACCAATCAAAAAGCCCAATATCCATTGGCAAACCCAAGCCCAATATCCAATGGCAAACCCAAGCCCAATATCCATTGGTAAACCAAAGCCCAATATTCATTGGCGACCCAAAGCCCAATATTCATTGGCAAACCCAAGCCCAATATTCATTGGCAACCCAAAGCCCAATATTCATTGGCGACCCAAAGCCCAATATTCATTGGCAAACCCTAAGCCCAATTTTCATTGGCACCTAACCAAACAAAGCCCAACCATGCTTGGCACCTAATCACAAGCAAAGCCCAATTGTCATTGGCAATCACAACTACAATTTCACATTAAGCCCAATCGTCATTGGAATTCCTCACAATCTCCCACAAAAAGCCCAACCATGCTTGGCATTCCCCCCACAATTCACAAAAAGCCCAGTCGTCATTGGCATTCCTCACAATTTCCTACAAAAAGCCCAATTCTCATTGGCACACACAAATACAATTTCCATCCAAAGCCCAATCATCATTGGCACCTACATTACCATAAAGCCCAATTCCCATTGGCACTCACAAACCTCATTACCAACAAAAGCTAAATTTTCATTGGCCCTTACAAACACAATCACAATCAAAGCCCGACCTCGCTCGGCATCCAATTACAATCAAAGCCCGACCTCGCTCGGCATCCAATCAAAGCCCGACCTCGCTCGGCACCTTACCAAAGCCCGACCTCGCTCGGCAACCAACCAAAGCCCGACCTCGCTCGGCACCTAACCAAAGCCCGACCTCGCTCGGCACCTTACCAAAGCCCGACCTCGCTCGGCACCTTACCAAAGCCCGACCTCGCTCGGCAACCAACCAAAGCCCGACCTCGCTCGGCATCCAATCATATCCCCCAGTGGATTAAAACAATCTCCCTAGGAGGTATGTGTTCCTCATCAGTGGTTACGGCTTTACCCCGTCAGTAGTTGGATGTATCCCATGTGGCATCATCCCCATTAAAGTTACCGAGTGGTTGCAATGCGACGTCGGTCCACTTTTCATTTTACCGGTCTAATCTTGTCTCACCAAGTTTGTCGGTTGTACCCGGGAAAAAGCCCGAACTACATCGGTTTTGATCCCATTCGGGTATGTAGGCAAATGACCTTGTCCTTCCAAACCAAACAAAAAAAGAAAACAAACAAAACATTTTCTTTTTTTTCAATAATTTGAACAACCTTTGTTCATAGGTCGCCAAGCTTTTATCAACCAAATCAGTCAGGTGTCATCCCTAGTCTGTATAGTCCAATGATGTCACCTCTCTTTTATGCCAAGTGGCAGTTCTTTAAACGAACGGCTTGTGCATTTTTCATCATATGCTTGTACCAAGGGGCAGTTCTTTGACGAACAATTTGTGTATCCCCAGGAAGTCAATCTTCATCCAAACATAACCTAAGCCCGACCTTGTTCGGCAACCAAATAATCAAAGCCCGACCTTGCTCGGTGACTAAACAAAACCAAAGCCCAATTTTCATTGGCACCCAACCAAAAATCCCAACCATGCTTGGCCCATACCAAATAAAGCCCAATTGTCATTGGCACCTACTCACAAAAAGCCCAACCACCATTGTCATCTAAGGCTGGATATCGATCATGCTTCCAAAATGATCCTTATATCCCCAGCAAAATCACAAACAAAGCCCAATCTTATTGGCATATTCCCCCAGTGGAGTCTCAACTTACCAAAGCCCGACCTCGCTCGGCATCCATTACCAAAGCCCGACCTCGCTCGGCATCCAATCACCAAAGCCCAACCTCGCTCGGCATCCAATCACCAAAGCCCGACCTCGCTCGGCATCCAAGCAAAATAAGGGGCCCAGTTCTCATTGACACCCATGAACCCAACGATGCTCGGTACTCTCCCCACGATCCATAGAAAGGCCCAATCATCATTAACATTCATTGGTCCCCTACAAAAGGCCCAGTCGCCATCAACCACCTAA
This sequence comes from Medicago ruthenica, assembly GCA_018208015.1. Lineage (NCBI taxonomy): Eukaryota > Viridiplantae > Streptophyta > Magnoliopsida > Fabales > Fabaceae > Medicago > Medicago ruthenica. Next base: position 27,349,005 of record CM031376.1, read on the forward strand.
TACAATCATCAAGGGAGCCACGCCTTTGGCAGGCTACCACCCCTTTAATAAATTTCACTTCCCAACTTGCTTTACATTTTGTCATGTTTCTTTCATTCATTTTTATTCTTGATGATAGTACTTTCAAAAAAAAAAAGCTTTTCCAAAATTTATTACATGAGTCTTTCATTTTTATCCAATAAACAAACACATTCCTTTTCGAACTTGCGAATACTCGGAGTGAACATCAATGTCTATCCTTAAAGCAGATAATGCTTCGCAGGCCGAGCATGGTCAATCGAAAAAAGGAATCCCCCAACAGAATCCTCGGCGAATTAATCAAAAATTCCCCAGTGAGTTAAGAGCCCGAAAGGACCATTCAGGCAAAGACCGACCAAAGTGTAAGCATTCCCGATGGAATCATCAGTTCTTCTCTCCAGCGGATTAGCATAATCCCCAGTGGACTACCAAACTCCCCAGGAAGTCAATATTTGTTTTATCCTCAAAAGCCCAATTACCATTGGCATCAAAGGCTGGATATCGATCATGCTTCCAAAATGGTCCTTATATCCCCAGTGAATTCACAAGCGAAGCCCAATCTTATTGGCATACCCCCAGTGGAGTCTTACATCATCCAAGCCCGACTTTGCTCGGCATTCAAACCATAATTCCCCAGCGTCCCACGTGATGTCTGTCATCCCCCAGGTCAGCATAATTCATGCAGCATATCATAATCATTCATTAGCATGCATCTCACATCCAGGGGCAATTCCTTAACAAACAAGTTGGGTATCCCCAGTACAAATCCATCCCTCACATGACGTCCTCAGTGACAGTCATACATTCATGCATTCATACATATGCATACAGCATGTCATACATGGTTATTTCTAACCATCATGAGTCTCACCAAACAATCGCGAGCAATTCGTGAATTCTTTTTTCCCAGTGTCATCCCCAGTCCGTCTGGTTCAGAGATGTCATCCTTTTACGCCAAGTGGCAGTTCGAACGAACAGCTTGCGCGTCTCTTTGTCAAGTCTTTACGCCAAGTGGCAGTTCTTTAATGAACAGCTTGTGCGTACTCCCCAGTGTTGTGCCAAGTGGGAAGTTCTTCAATGAACAGCTTGTGCATTCTTTCTCCCCGATTGAAGGGGCATTTTTTGTAAGGAACGGCTCGTCAGTCGCATCCCCAGTATCGTCAGTGGCAAGTTCGGTAACCATCCGAACAACTGACATCTTTCATTTTATTTTCTGTCGTCAATGGCAAGTTCGGCAACATCCGAACAGTTGACATTTTATTTTTCTGTCGTCAATGGCAAGTTCGGCAACATCCGAACAGTTGACATTTTATTTTCTGTCGTCAATGGCAAGTTCGGCAACATCCGAACAGTTGACATTTCTTTTTCCTGTCGTCAATGGCAAGTTCGGCAACATCCGAACAGTTGACATTCTTTTCATTCTTTTGTCGCCGGTGGCCAGTTCGGCAACAACCCGAACAGCTGGCATTTACCTTTTCATTCTTTGTTGTCAGTGGCAGTTCGGTGACAACCCGAACAGCTGACACTTATCCCCGGTTTGGTTTTCCCTTTTATCATCTTTTGCATCCACATTTGCATCCAAGCATTCATGACATTTGCATACATGCATTTATAGCATTTATAATTCATGAAAATATTTAGTCAAAAAATGGCGTACTCTATATTTAAGTCTCTTCAACCCGTCCATTTCAAATCACATTTCCAATCTCCGGGACGAAGAAACTTAAATAGGGGCATCTGTCATACCCCATTTTTTGACTTATATTTTTTATGTGTTTTATTTGTTATTACCTCATTATTTATTTTTACCTTTTTATTATTGCTATAGTATTTTATTTGCATTTTATCCTTTTCATTATTAAGCATTACTATTATCATCATCATTATCCTTAATATTTTCTATTAATAATATCATTATTATTTTACTACTATTAGGGTTTTTATTTATCAATTAATATATTATTAAGTTATTATCATTTTTTATTATTGTTGTTATTATCTTTTAATCATCATTTTTATTATTATTGTCATCTACTATTTTCCTTATTATCATCATCATTTGCATTTCTTGCATTTTTTATCATCATTATTATCCTTATATATTATTATTATTTCCCCATTTTTACCTTTTTATATTAAAATATAAAAAATCAAAAAAAGTGGAGTTCGCAGTGCGAACTCACCTTCGCACTGCGACCTTTGCGAAATTTTATGCAGATTTTTATACAGTGGTTTATCTTTTTTGCTTTCAACTACAATTATTATTAGTAGCATTATTACTTGTATTATTGCTGTTTTGTGACTAATTTGGTGCAGCAAGGCAAGATTTAATGTGTGACATTAAAGGTAAAAGGAAAGAAGGATTTTCTTCCAACCTCTCATGTGATCAAACAAATTGGCTGCCCTTGGTCAGTTTTTGTCCCTCCAAATTGACCCCTCACCCAACCTAAACTTGTCAGCCAGCTGCTTGATCCCTTTCCTTCCCTTTTTCCCTGCCAAAACCAGTCAATCACAAGTGGTTTTTGTTGCAAAAAAGCTGTTTGACATGCCCTGTTTTGAGCTGGATTTCTCCCCCCACACATAAGCCCACATGCTAATTTTGATTCCCCCAATCTCCCTGTACATGGCAGTACACGTTTTGATTGTTTGACCTTCCAAGATTGCAAGGATTGATCCCAAGAATCATCCCTTTTGCAGCTGCCCTGTTTTACAGTTTTTACCATCATTACCTTCTAGAATCAATGGCATTTGTGGCTGAGATCAGTCAAGACCTTGCCCCTTGGCACAAGGCAAAGCAAGTTCTATCCATTAGCATTAAATGCAAAGTCTTCTAGCCTGAATTTAGCCCAAATCAGCTAGTGTTTTAGGATTTTGTTCATCATTGTTCATCATTACAAAGATTTGCATTTATGCCTATAAAAGGAATGGCAAGGCCCAAGGATCAAACACACTGAAACACATTGAAAACCAGCTAAAAACAGACCAATTCAGAGAGCCAATACACACGAAATCCACACAAAAATCCCTTGCATTGCAACACAAAATCAGTCATCACAAACACTTTGAACCTTGTCCATAACCTCTCACCAAGCAAGCAAGCCACTTCCAGTTTTGTTCAAGCATTGCTAGGAGTTCTGTAAGTCTCCTATAACCTTTCTTTTCTATTGTATTTGCTGTTTACATATCTTGCTTTGTCCAATTTTTCTTTGGGAACCAAAACCCCTTTTGAACCTCAAAAAGGACCTCAAAGGGGCCAAGCTTTAAAACTGTGTTTTTCCACCCCTTTTTCTTCCATTTTGTCAAGTTTCTTAACCTCCTTTAGGTTCTGAATCTTGCTTAGAAGCAGTTTCTGAACTTCTGTTCAGAAACAGCTTCTGAGTTGAAAAATTCGCATACTTCGTAGAGCAAAGTATTGCTCGCACTGCGAACACACCAGAACCTGACTTCGCAGAGCCAAGTTCTGGTTGCTCTGCGAAGTATGTGAAATTCAGAATATGAATCAGGCATTCAAATGTCAAATTTTTGGGATTCTAGCCCTTGATTCAGAACCTAAAGAGGGTTAAAACCATGTTGGTCTAAACCCAACTCATAATCATGTACAACTTTGAAGATTTCACAAGTTCGTGCGACAAATTTTGAATAACTTGTGAAACAAGTTATGTTCTTAATATTTTCAAAACCAAGTTTGAGCAACAAGCTAAGTTCGTCTATTTCAAAACAAACTTGAACAACCATGTTGTCCATGATTTTCAATCCAAACGCGAACTTAAGCCGAGTTTGCTCACTCTTTTTTAACCAAGCTCGAATTGAGCCGAACTTGTGAACCTTCCAATGTTTTGCATGTTTTATGATTGTGTTTGCCATTCAAACTTGAACCAAACTTGTTCTTGAGTTTCAATAACTTAAGCAACAAGTAACGTTCATGATTTTTAATAAAATCGAACAACAAATTTGTTCGTGTTTTCTTTTCTTTAAGTTTCCTTTTAAAAAGCTTTGGTTCCCTTTGAGGTTTCTCCAAGTGACAAAACCAAACTTGAATGAAACGGGAATGGCTTGACGTATGTCTCCCCAAACCTCGATTGCACGAATGCGTGACGTATGTCTCGTCGCTCGGGCAACCGTCATTCCACCCTTGACGCGTCTAGCACGCTCAACCTCCCCTTGGTCCCCCGTGGCCATTTTTAACCTTTCCTTGGCCCTCATGGTCAATCCGAACCTCTCGCGCCTTTGCGCGTTTTTTAACCATTTTACGCCTTGCGCGAATTTATCGCCTCCGCGCGTTTGTTTTATTTTCAAGCTTTTTTACGCCCCTGTGCGTTTGTCTTTTTATTTTTTCAAAATATTCACGCCTTGCGCGAGTTTATCGCCTAGCGTCCATCTTTCACCATTTAAAGCTTTGTACGTCTTCGTACGTTTTAAAACCTTTGCTCAAGTCCGAGTGCTAAATCCTTTTATCAAATCATTTACTTTTATGCATTGTCGTCAGTGGCCAGTTCGGCAACAACCCGAACAGCTGACATTTACTTTTCATTTCTTGTTGTCAATGGCCAGTTCGGCAGCAACCCGAACAGTTGACATTTACTTTCATTACTTTCTTTTTTCAAACTTTTTCGCTCGGACGCGATCAAATCTTTTTTAACTAAAACGAACCAACATACAAACTTTTTCTACCAAAGAACTACGTACGCTTTGAATTCTCCGACTACCGGGAGATACGTAGGAGCAAGATCGACATCTTGTCAAGCCCATTAATAAAAAACTTTTTTTTCTCTTTCGTTTGTTTTTATCTCTTTCTTCATCTCGCATTATGTTTCTATATTTTCTTTTTATATATGTTTAAACACGCAAGTAAAACATCGAAGCATTTTAAGCCTAAGCCGACTAAGAGGTTCCCGTTGAGTACAACGGATGTGAGGGGTGCTAATACCTTCCCCTCGCATAATCGACTTTCGAACCTAAAATCTTTTCTCAAGGTAATTTAGAACTTTTTTCCTTTTTCCCCGAAAAATTAAAAGTTCAGTCGTAATTTAGAATTAGTGATTCAATGCTAGTCAATAGCTTGACATCCGAAATTCGACGCGACACTTCCCAAAAATATAAAATAGATTTATGATTTTGAAAAATGTTTTGCTTCAAGTACTACCATCAAAGATAGAAGAAATTTTATAAACAAAATAAATTAGAATTCCAAATAAAAGGCACATGCTTAAATTTATTTAATAGGGTGGGGGCCTGCCAATGGCGCGGCTCCACGGATCTCACAAGGTTTGGAAAATGGTAAATATAAGGGGAAGATACATTGAACACAATAACCGCTATTCTCCCTAACAACTTTGAATTCCGCCGTTTGGATGCTTCAGATTCAGAGTCTCTTTGACAGTTATTATGCCCCAAGTGAGTTGTAATATCCCGCGTAGGCGAAACTTTTATCAGTAACAGAGGAATTATGAGTGGGTAGGGACAAAATGGTAATTTTGAGATAAGAGGCATAAAAGGGATAAGTATGAAATATTCTTCATTATTCAAAGTTCCTTCTCTCACTAAAACAAATTTTTCTCTCCCTCTCCCTCTAGATTCGGTTGTAGTAGCGGCTCTGAAACATAAGTTTCTTCCCTGATTCTTGACTGTAAGCAACCAAGCAAGCAAGTTTTGGGAAAGTTGAAGTAAGTGGAAGCTTAAGGGAAAAGTAAGACCAAGCTAGGGTTTTGGTAAAGGAAGCCCGTCAAGACCAGCATATTCTAAGTGAGTTCCTTAGAGTAGCAATATCCCTTGTGGGTTGTTTTGTGTGAGTTTCATAACAAAATTGCTAAGGTTTAGGAAAAAGATAGTTTTTCCCCTATTTATGATACTATGCTTGATCCTGTTTAATCCTTGATTACAACATGTTTTTAAGTTCAAAAATAAGTCCCTGGCATGTTTTCAAAGATCACTGGACAGTTGGGTACCAAAGATTTTAAGATTGAAATACGTTTTTCAGAAAATTCTATGTTCTGCTACAGTCACAGAGCGACGCTCAGGGTCGCAAAGCGAAGTAGCAGAGTTTTGCTACTGTCTACCATCGCCTAGCCATCGCCCAGACTTTCCTTTGCGAAGTGATCAGAAGCTGAGTTCACAAAGCAAAGTTTTGGACGCTCTGCGAAGCTTCAGACTCTGAACCTTCAGAAGCTGACTTAGAGTCTGAAGGTTCAGACGCACGCGATCGCAGAGTGACCATCAGGGTCACAAAGCGAAGTTGCCCATAATGACTTTTCTATTACAAACAATTGTACCATGCCAATGATCTTTGATATGCTTTAAGGAAGAGATATGTTGAGTATTTTGAAGTTGGCTGCATGTTTTGGCAAATCCAATGTGTTGAATAGAAGCATCTTCATGTTTAAAACAAGTCTTCAGTTGCAAGGTTTTTGATTTGAAGCTGTTCAGAAGCTGAAAATTCCTTCAGAAGCTGAAAGTTTCTTCAGACGCTGAAATGTGAGTCTGAAGCATCAGACGCACTGTTGCCCGCGTTGACTTTTGTTGACTTCTTCAGAAGCTGCACTTTTTTAAGATATTTTTGCGCGAATCTTTGCAAGATTTAACAAGGATTTATCCACGCATATGTCTTCTAAAATGCTGGTTGATTTGGTGAAGATTTCATGAAGATTGGCTCGTGTTTTATGAATGCTCGTATTTTTCTGAATGAATCTTTTAGAAGATACATTGCTGGTTTATTTGTTTCCTTATTGGATCATTCATAATTCAGAATCAGATCTTTTCAGAAGATTGGAATCAGTTTTATATTGGTTGCTGAAGATTATAAAAGGAGTGCTTATGCTTTTGTTCAAGTGATACGGATTATTGAAGAAAATCAAAGATATAGAGTCTTAGAGTTTTAAGCTTTTAGCTTTATTTGTGCACCACTCTATTGAGTTGGTTTAGGTGTTTTATTGAGTTGTAATCACTCTAAGCCTGTAGGTACGAGTGCAGTTTATGTATTGAAGTGTGTTCTTCAAAACAGGGTAGATTTCAGAAGTTGTTTAAGTGACTGGGTTTAGTTACTTGAATAGGAAGTTAGAGGTTTTCTAATACTCAAGAGTTGGGTAGAATTCAGACTAGGAGGAAGTTAATTGCTTAGGCTAGGAACTGGGTGTTCAGTGTCTTGAGTCATAAGGATTAATTCCTATAGTGGAATTCCTTCCTGGATTGGTATCCCCCAGAGTAGGAGGTGTTTACTCCGAACTGGGTTAACAAACCTTGTGCCTTTTTACTTTCCTGCACTTTACTTTTCTTGCTTTTACATTGTGTTTGTGTGTGCACTGTTTTTAGCAAGTTATTGTGCCCTGCATCGTGTTCTTAGTCTGTCCAGCCAGAATTTCAATTGGCATCAGAGCAGGCACCCTGCCTGTGTTTTGGGTGTGTTCCAGGGGTATTAATTTCTGGCAAGCATGGATAGAGAAGGAGGATATGTCAATAGACCACCCCTACTAGATGGCACAAACTATGAGTATTGGAAGTCTAGGATGTGTGCCTTCTTAAAATCTATTGACAGTAGGACTTGGAAAGCTGTGATTAAAGGCTGGGATCATCCTGTGGTTTTAGACAAAGATGGTAACAAACTGAGGTTCTGAAGCCTGAAGAAGAATGGACCAAATATTTGAATGCAATTTTTAATGGTGTGGACCAGAATATGTTCAGACTCATCAAGCAATGTACAGTTGCAAAGGAGGCATGGGAAATTTTAAAAACAACTCATGAAGGAACTTCTAAGGTGAAGATGTCCAGATTGCAGTTGCTGACCACCAAGTTTGAGAACCTAAAGATGAAGGAGGATGAAACCATACAAGATTTCTACATGGATGTGCTGGACATGGCAAATTCCTTTGATTCTCTTGGGGAAAAGATGTCTGATGAAAAGATAGTAAGAAAAATTCTCAGGTCCCTCCCCAGAAGATTTGATACGAAGGTTACAACCATAGAAGAAGCTCATGACATCACCACCATGAAGGTTGAGGAGCTGATTGGGTCTTTGCTAAATTTTGAGACTGCTTTCTGCAAACATCCTGATAAGAAAGGGAAAGGAGTAGCATTTGCAGTTAATTCAAGAGCTGATGATCAACAAGAGTCTGATGAAGATGATAGTGATTTATCAGAAGCTCTAGTGTTGCTTGGAAAACAATTCAACAAAATTCTGAAGAAGGTTGACAGAAAATCCAAGACCAAAGGTCAGAATTTCAGATTCAATAACAAGAAGCAACAAACTGATGAGAAGAAGACCAAGTCTGAGGAGAAAAATAACCAAGCCAAAGGTGTGCAGTGCTTTGAGTGTGAGGGCTATGGACATATCAAGTCTGAATGTCCTACTTTTCTTAAGAAGCAAAAGAAAAGCCTAGTTGTTTCATGGTCTGATGAAGATTCAGAAGAAGATTATGAGAATGAATCTGCTAAGGGTGACACAAGTCTGATGGTTAAGCTACAGTCTCAGAAGTCAGAAGCCTTCTTAAAGAATGAAGCAGTTTTAGAGTCTGGAACTTTTTCTGAGTCTGACTCAGAGTCTGATGCTTCATCTGTGTCTGAAATTGCTAAAACCTCATATGAGGAATTGGCTGACAATTATAGAAAGTTATATACTAGAAGTGCAGAAGTTTGCAAGCAGGTTCTGGATCAGAAGGAGACTATATGTCAACTGGAGGCTGAGAAAGGTGAACTTCTAGTGCAGAATTCAGAATTGAAAGAAGTTAACCAACTAAATTCCCAACTTGAGCATATGAAAAAGCAGGTTAGAATGATGAATACTGCTACTGATGTGTTGGAGGAAATTTTGGATGCTCAGAAACAAGGAAAAACTGGTTTAGGATTTGTGGATGAGAGTCTGAACCTCAAGCAGAAAAATCCAGTTAAACAGTTTGTTCCTGCTACTCAGACTCATAATCTTATGATTGGAACATCTAAGATGAGACCTCAGAAACAAGCCCAGATGCAAGGTCAGAAGCAAATTCAGATGAGACCTCAGAAGCAAGCCCAGATGCAAGGCCAGAAGCATGTTCAGATGCAACCTCAGAAGTTCAACAGAAGAAGGAGGAATCATACCTGGACCTGTCATCATTGTGGTAAGAAGGGGCATATTAAACCTTTTTTCTTTAAACTGTATGGTTATCCTGAACACTTTCAATATAGAAGAGTGCAACCAGCTGCAACCAGACAAAATGTTCAGAAGGTGTGGAAACCTAAGGTTCAGAATGTAGGACTTATTGCTCATACTTTATTGAGTGCCACTTCTAGAGAGGACTGGTACTTTGATAGTGGTTGTTCAAGGCACATGACTGGTGTGAAGAAGCTGCTGAGCAATATCAAACCATATTCCAGAAGCTATGTGACATTTGGTGATGGTGCAAAAGGTGATATTCTGGGTATTGGGGATTTAATCAGTGAAGGTTTGCCTAGATTGAATGATGTGCTGTTGGTGAAAGGATTGACTTCTAATCTGATCAGTATTAGCCAGCTATGTGATCAGGATTTAAAAGTGAATTTCAACAAGCAAGAGTGTATTGTAACTGATCAGGAAGGTAAGGTTCAGATAAGGGGCTGCAGATCCAAAGATAACTGTTATTTATGGGTGTCTGAAGAAGGAAGAAGCCTGACTTCTTGTCTCATGAGCTCAGAAGAGGAAGTCAGACTCTGGCACCAGAAACTGGGACATCTGCATCTGAAAGGCATGAAGAAAATCCTAAGTACTAAAGCTATCAGAGGTGTACCTAATCTAAAGATCAATGAGGACAGTGTTTGTGGTGATTGTCAAATTGGGAAACAAACAAGAAAGTCTCATCCCAGATTAGTACACAAGGTAACTACTAAAGTACTAGAACTTGTTCATATGGATTTAATGGGGCCAATGCAAGTTGAAAGTATTGGAGGTAAAAGGTATGCTTTTGTTATGGTTGATGACTACTCAAGATTCACATGGGTCAGTTTTGTTAGAGAGAAGTCTGATACTTTTGAAGTATTTAAAGAGCTGTGCATTCAATTACAAAGAGAGAAAGATTGTGGTATTGTCAGAATCAGAAGTGATCATGGCAAAGAGTTTGAAAACAAGAGTTTTTCTGAGTTCTGTGCTTCTGAAGGTATAAAACATGAGTTTTCTGCACCTATAACACCTCAGCAAAATGGTGTAGTTGAGAGGAAGAATAGGACATTAGCAGAATGTGCAAGGGTTATGCTGCATGCTAAGAAGCTGCCATATATGTTTTGGGCTGAAGCTATGAACAATGCATGTTATATCCATAATAGAGTCACTCTGAAGAAGGGAACAGCTTGTACCTTATATGAATTATGGAAAGGAAGAAAACCAACTGTGAAATACTTTCATGTGTTTGGGAGAAGATGTTATATTTTGGCTGACAGAGAAAATAGGAGAAAACTGGACCCAAAGTCTGATGAAGGTATATTTTTGGGATATTCAGTAAACAACAGAGCCTATAGGGTGTTTAACTCAAGAACCAAAGTTGTGATGGAGAGCATAAATGTTGTTATTGATGATCTGTCTGCTGAGAATGAAAGGATGAGTCTGAAGTTATTCCAGAGTCTGAAGCCTCAGAAGAACAAACTTCAGAAGCAGAAAATCATCCAGAGTCTGAAGATGCAGAAGTTCATCCAGAACATGTTCCTGCTAGTAAAGGGCCATCAATTAGAGTTCAGAAGGATCATCCTAAAGAGCTAATCATTGGGAGTTTGGATCAAGGGGTCAGAACCAGGAGATCAGACTCAGCTGCTACTGATTCTTGCTTTGTGTCAAAGTTTGAACCTAAAAATGTGAAAGAAGCCCTAACTGATGAATTTTGGATTGAAGCCATGCAAGATGAGTTGAATCAATTTAAAAGGAGTGAAGTGTGGGATCTGGTTCCAAGACCTGCAGGTTTGAATGTGATTGGCACTAAATGGATATACAAGATTAAAACAGATGAGAATGGTACTGTGGTCAGAAACAAGGCAAGGTTGGTTGCTCAGGGTTATACTCAAGTTGAGGGATTGGATTTTGATGAGACCTTTGCTCCTGTGGCCAGACTAGAGTCCATAAGATTGCTGTTGGGTGTATCCTGCATTCTCAAATTCAAGCTATTCCAGATGGATGTGAAGAGTGCATTTCTAAATGGATATCTGCAAGAAGAAGTTTATGTAGAACAGCCTAAGGGTTTTGTGGATCATCAGTTTCCAGATCATGTGTACAAGTTGAAGAAAGCTTTATATGGATTGAAGCAAGCACCCAGAGCATGGTATGAAAGATTGACTCAATTTCTTGTTGCTCAAGGATACAGAAAAGGTGGTTCTAATAAAACTTTATTTGTGAAAGATGAGAGTGGAAGTCTGATGATTGCTCAGATCTATGTAGATGATATTGTGTTTGGTGGAATGTCTGACAAAATGGTTAAGTTGTTTGTCCAGCAAATGCAGTCAGAGTTTGAAATGAGTTTGGTTGGTGAGCTGGCATACTTTCTTGGATTGCAAGTTAAGCAAATGGAAGATACAATCTTCATTTCTCAGAGTAAATATGCCAAGAACATTGTAAAGAAGTTTGGAATGGAATCTGCTGCTCATAAGAGAACACCAGCTGCTACTCATCTAAAGTTGGCTAAGGATGGACATGGAGTTTCAGTAGATCAAAGCCAATATAGAAGTATGATAGGGAGCTTATTGTACTTGACTGCAAGCAGACCAGATATCACTTTTGCTGTTGGAGTTTGTGAAAGATATCAAGCTGATCCTAAAATAAGCCATCTAACTCAAGTGAAGAGAATTCTGAAATATGTGAATAGCACAAGTGATTATGGAATCATGTATTCTCATAGTTCAAGTTCTGATTTAATGGGATATTGTGATGCTGACTAGGTTGGAAGTGCTGATGACAGGAAGAGCACGTCAGGAGGTTGTTTCTTTCTAGGAAATAATTTAATTTCTTGGTTCAGCAAGAAACAAAACTGTGTCTCATTATCAACTGCTGAGGCTGAATATATTGCTGCTGGTAGTAGTTGTTCACAACTGGTTTGGATGAAGCAGATGCTTGAAGAGTATAACATTGAACAAAGAACTATGACACTTTATTGTGATAACCTCAGTGCAATTAACATTTCTAAGAATCCTATACAGCACAGCAGAACTAAACATATAGAAATCAGACACCACTTTATCAGAAATCTTGTGGAAGATAAGATCATTCAACTGGAACATGTGGATACTGAAGAACAAGTTGCTGATATTTTCACAAAGGCCTTAGATGTTAAACAGTTTGAGAATCTGAGGAGTAAGTTAGGTGTGTGTTTGCATGAAGAGTTATAGCAATTAATGCAAACTGGATGTGAGGAAGATAGAGTACCTGCCAGTTTTGCTAAATGTATGCCTGAACCTGAGTCTGAAGTTGTTGCTGGGACTGATTCTGATGATTTTTGTTACTTTATGTTTTTTGTTCCTCATTTGAAGATGATTATTTGTCATAATTTTGTGGCTAAAAAGGGGGAAAAAAATCTGTGTTTATGCTCAGAAGAAGTGTTGCTCAGTTTGTGTTCAGTGTTGTGAAGCTAGACTGGAGTTGGAGTTGTTGTTTTGTTCAGAAGTTATGCATTTTAGTTCAGACCAAGTGCATCAAGAGTTGTGAAGATGTGCTTAAGGGGGAGTGTGTGTCTCAGGAGGAGTACATTGGTATTATCATGGACCTGAGTGTTTGTATTCCTGAAGTGTTTCAGTTCAGAAGCCACTGCAGTTCAGAAGTAAGGGGGAGTCTTTATGTTTTAGTGAGTTGCAGGGGGAGAGTTCAGATGCTGGGATGTTTGTTCATATGTTTGAGTGGTTATAAAGCTTCAGGGGGAGTATTTTTATGAAGATCAGATATGCTGAAGTAGTTCTGAGTTGTTCAGAAGCTGTTATGTGTGCTTCAGGTGGTCAGAAACTGAAGCCGGTGGTTTAACATAGCACAGAGTGTGTTTGTCCGCTGCTTATCTCTGTGATATGTTATTGATTTTGTGGAGTTCTTCATTGCTGAGTTTGTTTTATGGTGGTTTGAAGAACTTGGTTGTGTGAAACATTGGTTTTAGCCAAAAATTTGCCAAAGGGGGAGATTGTTGAGTATTTTGAAGTTGGCTGCATGTTTTGGCAAATCCAATGTGTTGAATAGAAGCATCTTCATGTTTAAAACAAGTCTTCAGTTGCAAGGTTTTTGATTTGAAGCTGTTCAGAAGCTGAAAATTCCTTCAGAAGCTGAAAGTTTCTTCAGACGCTGAAATGTGAGTCTGAAGCATCAGACACACTGTTGCCCGCATTGACTTTTGTTGACTTCTTCAGAAGCTGCAATTTTTCAAGATATTTTTGTGCGAATCTTTGCAAGATTTAACAAGGATTTATCCACGCATATGTCTTCTAAAATGCTGGTTGATTTGGTGAAGATTTCATGAAGATTGGCTCGTGTTTTATGAATGCTCGTATTTTTCTGAATGAATCTTTTAGAAGATACATTGCTGGTTTATTTGTTTCCTTATTGGATCATTCATAATTCAGAATCAGATCTTTTCAGAAGATTGGAATCAGTTTTATATTGGTTGCTGAAGATTATAAAAGGAGTGCTTATGCTTTTGTTCAAGTGATACGGATTATTGAAGAAAATCAGAGATATAGAGTCTTAGAGTTTTAAGCTTTTAGCTTTATTTGTGCACCACTCTATTGAGTTGGTTTAGGTGTTTTATTGAGTTGTAATCACTCTAAGCCTGTAGGTACGAGTGCAGTTTATGTATTGAAGTGTGTTCTTCAAAACAGGGTAGATTTCAGAAGTTGTTTAAGTGACTGGGTTTAGTTACTTGAATAGGAAGTTAGAGGTTTTCTAATACTCAAGAGTTGGGTAGAATTCAGACTAGGAGGAAGTTAATTGCTTAGGCTGGGAACTAGGTGTTCAGTGTCTTGAGTCATAAGGATTAATTCCTATAGTGGAATTCCTTCCTGGATTGGTATCCCCCAGAGTAGGAGGTGTTTACTCCGAACTAGGTTAACAAACCTTGTGCCTTTTTACTTTCCTGCACTTTACTTTTCTTGCTTTTACATTGTGTTTGTGTGTGCTCTGTTTTTAGCAAGTTATTGTGCCCTGCATCATGTTCTTAGTCTGTCCAGCCAGAATTTCAAGATACTCATGAACCTTCAAGGATTAATCTAGGATAAGGATAGGTATCATACAGAGAGATGGGTATTTAATCCACAAGTTATCAAAGTAGTTGAGGGTTAGTTTTCAGATTTCCCTTAACTAAGAAGATTATTATGTACTCATTTGAGTGTTCAGGTACGAGGAATATTTCAATATTCAAGGCCTCAGATAGGCATAAGGGGTTTAGATTCCCAATATGATTAAGTGGCTTATGAGAACGATAAGCCAAGAACCTTATATTGTAGGTTAAGCATCGTATTGTTAATAATGTGATGAAGGCATTAGATATGCATAAGATTAGAATGATGTATCAGATATACATGAATAACTTATGATAAGTATTAGATCCAAAGGTTACACGTGTTCATCAGACTCCGGATTATCCCGGATGAGACTTCTCCGAGAGGGTTGTCCACATGTAAGGTTTAACATGTTCAGCAGACTCTGGATTATTCCGGATGGGACTTCTCCGAGAGGGTTGTCTACATGCAAGATAAGTTGTGTTCAGTAGACTCCGGATTATGTCAGATGGGACTTCTTCGAGAGAGTTGTCGACACAACGATAAAAGCAGTCCGGTGATTAGCCTCAGATAGGAATTTTCACCGGTTATCAGGGGAATGTGCTTCGGGGTTACTCCACTCGGGGGCATTCCATAAAATGAACTCAGATAATAATGCTTGTTACAGGCTACATCTAACATAATACTATATGTTTATACTTTATTATGTTATCAGGCAGTGAATACCTTTCAAGTAAGTATCAGGTAGTGATCATAAGAGTCCCCTCGATCACTAAGTTATCAGGATATAGTCTAGTTTTCATGACTATATAGTTATCAGGTTCAGGCAGGTATAAACCCTTTATGGGTAAGGTTAAAGCTTGGCGATCATAGGATCCCCGAGATTGCCAAAAGTAGGCATGGCGACCCTAGGTTCCCTGAGGTTGCCAACAGTAGGTTGGGTGGAACTCACTAAGACATTATGTCTCATCCCATTCCTTCTGATGCAGGTTCACAGGTTGCACGCAGCAATGGTAAGGAGAAAGCTTTGGACTGATCGTGCTGGCTTTCTAGTTATTTCTGTTTACCTGTATTCAGATGTTGTACTTATGGTGTATAATTATCAGAGATGATATGTATAAACAGTTGGATGTATTATTACTGTTGTGATGTAATGATATGAGATAATTTTCTGTATTGTAAAAGTATTCATCCAATACGAACTTTTAATACTCGTATAAGATCCTAGGCAATCTTTATATGGGTGTTACAATTTGGTATCAGATCAGGTCAATTCAGATCATGCCTTGGGTCATTAAAATACAATTTAAGTTTGTGGACCTCTTGGATCCAAGACATTATTCTAAATGTTATATCTGGTTGAACTGAATTGTATATGACAACAAGGATAAGTTGTCTGGGAGGAGAAGAGGACCTGGAAGGCCTAGAACAAGTCAGGCTAATAAGGAAGCAGGAGGAGACCCTAATATGAATTTTTGGGCTCAGATTATGCAACAACAGCAAGCGTTGCAACAACAATGTCAGGAGCAACAGGCTCAGACCGAATTACAGCATCAACAGATGATGCTTATGATGCAACAACAAGCCCAACAACAGGCCCAGTTTCAGCATCAATGGATGGAAATGATGCATCAAGGACAGGGAGTCTACTAGCAGCCTCCACCACCTCTAGTGGTTGGTAATCCCGTGTTCCAGGAATTTAATAGAAATCACCCTCCTGAGTTCAATGGAGAAGGTGATCCCCAGGAAGCCAAGAGATGGCTGAAACAGATGGAAAAGATCTTCCAGATGGCTGAGTGTTCGGAAGCTGATAAGGTGGTGTATCCCACGAATCACTTTAGAGGCGCAGCGGAAGATTGGTGGGAATCTGCTCAGTGCAGAATGTTGGCTAGTGATGTAGAAGTGAACTGGATAAACTTCAAGGAGGTGATGCTGGAGATATATTTACCTTTGTCCTACAAGGTGAAAAAGGAACAGGAATTTCTCGAATTGAAACAGGGTAACATGTCTGTTACGGATTTCACTAAGAAATTCGAGGAGTTGTTATATTATTCTACTCACAACGAGTACGCAGGAAATGAAAACTGGAAAATGAATCAATATAAGCGAGGCTTAAGGGGTGAAATTGACACCGCAGTGAGTCTTCAGAGGAACACAGGTTATGATGAACTGGTTCATGATAGTTTGATTGCTGAAGCGGGTTTTGCTAAGACAGCTAGAGAAAGAGCTGTAGCTTTTGAGAAAAAGAAAGGTAAATTTCAAGATAAATACCATGATAAGCTGAAGCCAAAGGGTTCCCCTCAGAGAGGAAAGCAATCATACTCTCCACGGTCAAATCCTACTTGTAAGACATGTGTGAAATCACACTCTAGTGAATGCATGAGGGGCGCAGGTGTGTGTTACGGGTGCAGGAAACCGGGGCATATTTTGGCAAATTGTCCCGAAAGGAAAATTAAGAGTGAAGCTGAGGGTACTACCACAAGCAAAGGCAGGGTGTATTCCCTGGATGGTCGGAAAGCTCTGGCTAACGAAGATTTAATTGCTGGTATGTGCTATCTTGGTCAGAATCTAGTTAGAGTTCTTTTTGATTGTGGTGCATCATGTTCTTTTATTTCATATAAGTGTGTAGAAACACTATAGTTACCTATGTCACCATTGATTCCTCCTATGACGGTAACCACCGATACAGAAGGCGGAGTCGTAGCAAATTATGTATGTGAGAATTGTCCTATCACGGTATCCAGTAAGACGTACTATATAGATTTGGTGTGTCTTCCCATTGTACAACTTGATGTGATTCTAGGAACGGATTGGCTTTCCGCTAATCATGTGTATATCGGATGTGCTGAAAAGAGTATCTTTATGCCAACAAGTGATGCAACTGAAGGTGTGGCTTTATCCGAATTGATTAATCGTACCCACCAATTAATTCAGTTTATTTGTGCTCAGGATAGGGTTTTTATGTGATGGGTATTGTGACATCAGAATCAGAGCTGAGTCCCAGTGACATACCAGTTGTTAATAATTATCTAGATGTTTTTCCGTCTGAGATAATCAGTTTACCCCCAGAACGTGAAGTTGAGTTCTCTATTGACCTTATTCGAGGATTAGAGCCAGTATCTGTGGCAGCGTATAGGATGTCACCATCGGAGCTTAAGTAATTGAAGTCCCAGTTAGAGGACTTGATTCCGAAACACTTTATCAGGCCTAGTGTGTCACCTTGGGGTGCACCAGTTTTGTTGGTTAAGAAGAAGGATGGTAGTATGAGATTGTGCATAGACTACCGGCAGTTGAACAAGGTAACTATAAAGAATAAGTATCCTCTTCCAAGGATTAATGATCTTCTAGATTAGCTCAAGGGAGCAACGGTATTTTCTAAGATTGATCTTAGATCAGGATATCACCAGATTCGTATCAAATCGTCGGATGTATCCAAGACAACGTTCAGGACACGTTATGGACATTACAAATTCCTAGTTATGCCTTTTGGAGTGACTAATGCCCCAGCAGTGTTTATGGACTACATGAACATGATTTTTCAGCCTTATTTTGATCAGTTTGTGGTAATCTTCATTGACGATATTTTGATTTATTCAAAGGACCCTCAGGAACATGCCCAACATCTGGAGATTGTTTTGAACGTTCTCAGAGAAAAGCAGTTATATGCCAAATTCAGTAAGTGTGAATTTTGGTTGTCCAAGATTAAGTTTTTCGGTCACGTTATCTCTTAAGGAGGAGTGTCACTGGACTCATCGAAAGTTGAAGCTGTCCTTAATTGGGCCAGTCCAACGAATGTGGCTAAAGTTAAAAGCTTCTTGGGCTTAGCCGGTTACTACCGAAGATTTATTATGAGGTTTTCTCAAATTGCTTTGCCTTTGACACGTCTCACTAGGAAGGAGGTGCCCTTCGTGTGGGACGATGAGTGTGAGAAAAGCTTCAGAACCTTGAGAAAGAAATTATCTAAGGCCCCAGTGTTAGCAATACCGGATCCTGACAAGAAATATGTTGTTTTCTGTGATGCGTCCTCCAAGGGACTTGGTAGTGTGCTCATGCAGGAAGGTAATGTGATAGCCTATGCTTCACGACAACTTAAATCTCACGAGGAGAACTACCCCACTCATGACCTTGAGTTGGCAGCTATAGTTTTTGCTTTGAAAGTCTGGAGGCATCATTTATATGGTGCGCAATTTGACTTGTTCAGTGACCACAAAAGTTTAAAGTATTTGTTTGATCAACGGGAA
The DNA here is from genome assembly GCA_018208015.1 of Medicago ruthenica. Taxonomy (NCBI): domain Eukaryota; kingdom Viridiplantae; phylum Streptophyta; class Magnoliopsida; order Fabales; family Fabaceae; genus Medicago; species Medicago ruthenica. The sequence continues at coordinate 27,367,436 of CM031376.1, forward strand.
TCGAACATGAGACAGAGGAGATGGATGGAATACTTGAAGGATTTTGATTTTGACTTAAAGTATCATCCAGGAAAGGCGAACGTAGTTACTGATGCCTTGAGCAGGAAGTCCTTGGTTAGAGCATAAGTGTTGATGCATACTTGTGGTCTGTATGAAAAGTTCAGAGACCTTAATCTCAGTGTCACTGAGATGGAAAATGGCATTTTGTTGCAAAAACTAGAGATCACTTGTGATTTGCGGTTCAAAATCGCACAGGCTCAGGGATTGGATATGGACCTCCTGAGAAGGGTCAGTCAGACAGAGTTTTCAAGGGCATCAGATGGCACGCTGCTGTTTGATGGAAGGATCTGTGTTCCAAATGATGCTGATTTGAAGAGGCTAATTTTGGAAGAGGCACACAAGAGTAGTTTAAGTATCCATCCGGGTACCACTAAGATGTATCAAGATTGAAAAAAGATTATTGGTGGCCTGGTATGAAGACCGATATTGTGGAATTTGTATCACGATGTATTGTGTGTCAACAAGTAAAGATTGAACACCAGAGGCCCGCAGGGATGCTAGTACCATTTGAAATCCCTCAGTGGAAATGGGAAGAGATATCTATGGATTTTGTAAGTGGTTTACCTCGAACTCAGCGAGGACATGATTCAATTTGGGTAGTTGTCGACCGGTTAACTAAGTCTGCTCACTTTTTACCCGTTAGGACTACATACAAGGCTGCTCAGTATGCAGAATTGTTTATTGGAGAGATTGTGAAACTGCATGGCGTTCCAACTAGTATTGTTTCGGATAGACATCCAATTTTTACCTCTCACTTTTGGAAAGCTTTTCAGAGGGCTTTAGGAATGAGGTTAAAGATGAGTACGTCCCATCATCCTCAAACGGATGGTCAATCCGAGAGAACTATTCAGACATTAGAGGAATGCTACGTGCATGCATCTTAGAAGATGGAGGAAGTTGGAATAATCATTTGCCTTTGATTTAATTTTCTTACAACAACAGTTACCATTCTAGTATTGGAATGGCACCTTACGAGGCATTGTATGGCAGAAAGTGTAGAACACCACTGTGTTGGGTAGAGGTTGGAGATAAGAGTATTCTGGGGCCCGAAATTATTCAGGAAACCACTCTGAAAATTAAATCTATTCAGGATAAAATCAGAACTGCTCAGAGTCGCCAGAAAAGTTATGCGGACAAGAGGCGAGGCCTCTAGAGTTCGAAGTGGGAGATCATGTATTCCTGAAAGTTACCCCTAAGTTGGGACTACGAGGCATTTTCAGGACAAAGAAATTGTGTCCAAAATTTATTGGGCCATTTCAGATACTTAAACGCGTCGGTCCGACATCTTCTCAGTTGGCTCTGCCACCGGCTATGTCAGGATTGCATGATGTTTTTCATGTCTCTCAGTTAAGGAAGTTCATTCCAGACCCTTTTCAACCAGTGGAGTTGGAAACTATTGACTTGAGATAAGATTTTACGTTCCAGCCAGAACCAGAACAGATTGTTGATCGTGGTGTCAAGTCCTTGAGGAATAAAGAAATTCCAATTGTCAAGGTTGTATGGAAAGGTTCTCCCGACGGTGAAGCCACTTGGGAGATAGAGACGGAGATGCAAAGGAACTATCCGCATCTATTTTCAGGAAAATTCTAAATTTCGAGGACGAAATTTCTTTAAGAAGGGTAGAGTGTAATATCCCGCGTAGGCGCAACTTTTATCAGAAACAGAGGAATTATGAGTAAGTAGGGACAAAATGGTAATTTTGTGGGAAGAGGCATAAAAGGGATAAGTATGAAATATTCTTCATTATTCAAAGTTCTTTCTCTCACTAAAACAGATTTTTCTCTCCCTCTCCCTCTAGATTCGGTTGCAGCAGCAGCTCTGAAACATCAGTTTCTTCCCTGATTCTTGACTGTAAGCAAGCAAGCAAGCAAGTTTTGGGAAAGTTGAAGTAAGTGGAAGCTTAAGGAAAAAGTAAGACCAAGCTAGGGTTTTGGTAAAGGAAGCCTGTCAAGACCAGCATATTCTAAGTGAGTTCCTTAGAGTAGCAATATCCCTTGTGGGTTGTTTTGTGTGAGTTTCATAACAAAATTGCTAAGGTTTAGGAAAAAGATAGTTTTTCCCCTATTTATGATACTATGCTTGATCCTGTTTAATCCTTGATTACAACATGTTTTTAAGTTCAAAAATAAGTCCCTGGTATGTTTTCAAAGATCACTGGACAGTTGGGTACCAAAGATTTTAAGATTGAAATACGTTTTTCAGAAAATTCTATGTTCTGCTACAGTCGCAGAGCGACGCTCAGGGTTGCAAAGCGATGTAGCAGAGTTTTGCTAATGTCTACCATCGCCTAGCCATCGCCCAGACTTTGCTTTGCAATGTGATCAGAAGCTGAGTTCGCAGAGCAAAGTTTTGGACGCTCTGCGAAGCTTCAGACTCTGAACCTTCAGAATCTGACTTCAGAGTCTGAAGGTTCAGACGTAGGCACTCACAAAGCGACCCTCAGGGTGGCAAAGCGAAGTTGCCCAGAATGAATTTTTTATTACAAACAACTGTACCATGCCATTGATCTTTGATATGCTTTGGGGTAGAGATACTCATGAACCTTCAAGGATTAATATGGGATAAGGATAGGTATATACAGAGAGATGGGTATTTAATCCATAAGTTATCAAAGTAGTTAAGGGTTAGTTTTCAGATTTCCCTTAACTAAGAAGATTATTATGTACTCATTTGAGTGTTCAGGTACGAGGAATATTTCAATATTCAAGGCCTCAGATAGGCATAAGGGGTTTAGATTCCCAATATGATTAAGTGGCTTATGAGAACGATAAGCCAAGAACCTTATATTGTAGGTTAAGCATCATATTTTTAATAATGTGATGAAGGCATTAGATATGCATAAGATTAGAATGATGTATCAGATATACATGAATAACTTATGATAAGTATTAGATCAAAAGGTTACACATGTTCATCAGACTCCGGATTATGCTGGATGGGATTTCTCCGAAAGGGCTATCTACACGTAAGTTTATAAGACTAAGTTAACATGTCCAGCAGGCTTTGGATTATGTCGGATGGGACTTCTCCGAGAGGGTTGTCTACATGTAAGGTTTAGCATGTTCAGCAGATTCCGGATTATGCCGGATGGGACTTCTCCGAGAGGGTTGTCTACATGCATGATAAGTTGTGTTCAGCAGACTCCGGATTATGCTGGATGGGACTTCTTCGAGAGAGTTGTCCACACAACGATAAGAGGAGTCCGGTGATTAGCCTCAAATAGGAATTTTCACCGATTATCAGGGGAATGTGCTTCGAGGTTACTCCACTCAGGGGCATTCCATAAAATGAACTTAGATAATAATGTTTGTTACACGCTAACATCTAACATAATACTATATGTTTATACATTATTATGTTATCAGGCAGTGAATACCTTTCAAGTAGGTATCAGGTAGTGATCATAGGAGTCCCCTCGATCACTAAGTTATCAGGATATAGTCTAGTTTTCATGACTATACAGTTATCAGGTTCAGGCAGGTATAAACCCTTTATGGGTAACGTTAAAGCTTGGCGATCATAGGATCCCCGAGATTGCCAAAAGTAGGCATGGCAACCCTAGGTTCCCTGAGGTTGCCAACAGTAGGTTGGGTGGAACTCACTGAGACATTATGTCTCATCCCATTCCTTCTGATGCAGGTTCACAGGTTGCACGCACCAAGGGTAAGGAGAAAGCTTTGGACTGATCGTGCTGGCTTTCTAGTTATTTCAGTTTACCTGTATTCAGATGTTGTACTTATGATGTATAATTATCAGAGATGATATGTATAAACAGTTGGATTTATTATTATTGTTGTGATGTAATGATATAAGATAATTTTTTGTATTGTAAAAGTATGCATCCAGTACGAAATTTTAATACTCGTATAAGATCCTAGGCAATCTTTATATGGGTGTTACATGAGTCATGGACAACCCGATGCAGTTACTTTGTCTTTTGATCCTTAATTTTTGCATAAATCACCCTTTCAGGTTTTCGACCTATCAGGATGTTTATTTTTTATGTTTTATGTCTCTAATTTTTGCCTAGACCGCACTTTCGAGTTTTCAGTCCACCGAGACGCTCATTTTTGCCTAAGCCGCCCTTTCAGGTTTTCGACTTACCGAGCTGTTCTTTTATTTTTTAGACAAAGTATTTCTTGACTGCATCGGCGTTCACAGGATGGGGAAGCTCATCACCATCCATAGTCGTAAGAGTCATTGCACCGCCGGAGAAAGCTCTTTTCACGACATATGGGCCTTCATAGTTAGGCATCCACTTGCCCCTGGAATCAGGTTGAAAAGACAAGACTTTCTTGAGCACAAGATCTCCTTCTTGGAACACACGGGGACAAACTTTCTTGTCAAAAGCTTGCTTCATCCTCTTTTGATATAACTGCACATGACACAAGGCATTCATGCGCTTCTCTTCAATCAAATTCAACTAATCATATCTGTTATGACACCATTCAGCCTCTGACAACTTTGCTTCCATTAGAACTCTCGTTGAGGGGATCTCAACTTCTATGGGGAGTACTGCTTCCAAGCCATATACTAAAGAGAAAAGTGTTGCCCCTGTTGAGGTACGCACTGAAGTACAATATCCATGTAAAGCATACAGTAACATCTCATGATAGTCCTTGTAGGTGACTGCCATCTTCTGCACTATCTTCTTGATGTATTTTTCTTTTTTTGTTTTTTTTTTTTTTGTTTTTTTTTTTTTTGTTTTTTTGTTTTTGTTTTTGTGTTTTTTTTGTTTTTTTGTTTTGCTTCAACGTCACCATTCATCTGGAATTTTATCAGGAATACTGTAGTGGCAGTTCCTCGGAACCCAAGCAACTCACTTCTAGTGCTTCTTCATGAGGCTGAATGACCTTCCTTTCATACTCTAGTAATTGAGAGATCTTTTCGGGAATCCCTTCTGTTGGAACAAAATGTATGAACAACTCTCTTTTGGGTTTTGATGATAACAAAGTGTTAAAAAAAAAGAAAATTGGAATTGCTAATGCTTGATTCTAAGTGTGCAGAACCATGTACTTAAAGTCTGGTAGTTAACATTGGTTATGGAAGAACAAGCTAAGAGCAAGAAGGAAAGCATAGAAGCTTGTGTTGCATGTATGAAGCAAATCTGTGTCTGAAGGCAGCTTCTGAAGGTGCGTCTGAAAGCAGCTTCTGAAGACTGTGTCTGAACAGTGCGTCTGAAGAGTGTTGGAACAAAATATGAACAACTCTCTTTTGAATAGAGGGAGATTGTTGGAACAATTTGTATGAACAACTCTCTTTAAGGTTTTGATGACAATGTGTTAAAAAGAAAATTGGTATTTGCTAATGCTTTGTTCAAGTTGTGCAGAACCATGTTCTTAATGTTGGTTAATTAATATTGGTTATGGAAGAACAAGCTAAGAGCAAGAAGGAAAGCTTAGAAGCTATGTTGCAAGTTTGAAGGAAAACTGGGTCTGAAGGTTGAGTCTGAAGACTGAGTCTGAAGGGTGCTTCTGAAGGCTGAGTCTGAGGGTCAACGAAAGTCAACGTCTAAAGGGAGCGTCTGATGAACAGTGCGTCTGAAGGTCAACAAAAGTCAACGTCTGAAGGGAGCGTCTGATGAACAGTACTTCTGAAGGTCAACAAAAGTCAACGTCTGAAGAAGTGCGTTTGATGAACAGTGCTTCTGAAGTCTGAGTCTGAGACCTGCGTCTGAAGTGAGTTTCTGAAGTACTGTTCCTGAAGAAGCTTCTGAAGTCTGACGTGGATGATAAAGCAACTATTACTGTGCGCATTTAATGCCTGCAATGTCAGAACAACTCCAATGGAACAGTTGTCTCCCTGATCTGAACATTCCCCAGTTTTTAAGGAAAGCAAATTAAAAAATGGCTGCTGCTCTGCTTTCTGCTGGTTTTTAGCTCACATTTTCAGCTATCCTAGCTCAAGATTTGCAACGGCTCTTTGCTTAATTCCTGGCTTTCTTCAACAGCTCTATTTTCCTCTATATAAGGATCAAGAATTGAAGAAGAAAATTGCTAAGACTCTTGAAACAAAAGAACTGAACTTGTGCTCTGTTTTGTTGTCAAAAATACGCAAGTTACCAAACCTCTTAGAAATTCTTACAAACTTGTAATCTTAGAATTTCTTAAGTCTAGAGTCTTATTCCTGTGTTGTATTAAGTGAACACCTCTGATATTTGATCAAGTGTTCAACCCAAACTTACTTTCTTTGTAATTCAGTTTGGTTCAAGTCTCAGTCTGCGTACTGAGCATATGAAGTCTCATTACTTAGTGTTCTGAGCATTAGAAAGTCGCATTACTTTGTGTTCTGAGCAACGAGTCTCATTACTTAGTGTTCTGAGCAGGAAGTCTCATTACTGTGTGTTCTGAGCATTAGAAGTCTCTTACTAGGTGTTTGAGCAACTGGAAGTCTCTTCCTTTGTGGTTGAGCAATTGTAATCAGTTTGATTATAGTTAAAATCTCTTGTTAGTAACAAGGGGACTAGACTACTTCCAACTTGTGGAAGGAACTAGTATAAAAACATTGTGTGTCTCTCTTTCCTTCTCTCTTTTCATTTGAATCCGCTGCATAATTAACTTTGATAAAAGTTCAGAACCTGATTCTGAACTTAACATATTTTTTGAGAAGAAAAGAAACCTAAGTTTTTGAGTCCACACAATTCAACCCCCCCCCTTCATGTGTGTTTTTCACACCTTCAAAGAGGTGCGTCTGAAGGTCAACAGAAGTGAACGTCTGAAGGCTGCGTCTGAAGGTCAACAAAAGGGAGCGTCTGATGAACAGTGCTTCTGAAGGGTGCGTCTGAAGACCCGCGTCTGAAGAGAGCTTCTGATGAACAGTTCCTGAAGAAGCTTCTGAAGTCTGACTTTTAAGGAAAAGCAACTGTCACGGTCAACATTAAATGCCTGTACAAGTCAGAACAGCTCAATGGAACAGTTGCCTCCTTCGAAGAAACATTCTCCAGCTTTTAAATAAAACAATTCAAAAGTTGCGTGCTCTGTTTTCTGCAGTTTCGCACACAATGTCAGCTGGACATAGCTTCTAGTTTTGCAACGGCTCTTTGATGGAAACCTGTGATTCTCAATAGCTCTTTTATCCTCTATAAAGGATTGAAGATTTGAAGAAGAAATTACAAGACTCAAGAAACTAAAGACTGAAAAATTATGTGCTCTGTTTTGCTGTCAAATTCGAAAGTCACCAAAAACTCTTAGAAATTCTTACAAACTTCTCATCTTAGAATTTCTTAAGTTTAGAGTCTTAAACTGAGTTGTATTTTGTGAACACCTCTGATATTTTATCAAGTGTTCAACTCAAATTTTTTTTCTTTGTAAATCAGTTTGATTCAAGTCTCTTAACTTTGTGTTTTGAGCATAGAAGTCTCTTAACTTTGTGTTTTGAGCATAGAAGTCTCTTGCTAGGTGCTTGAGCATTGGAAGTCCCTCAGCTGTGTGCTTTGAGCAATTGTAATCAGTTGATTATAGTTAAAATCCCTTGTAAGTGACAGGGGGACTAGACTACTTCCGGTTTGTGGAAGGAACTAGTATAAAAACTCTTGTGTCTCTCTTTCCCTCTCTCTTTACTCTTATCCGCTGCGAAACAAACTCTGAAAATAGGTTCAGAACTGATTTATATCAGAATCTGAACTTAACATAAGTTTTGGAGAAAGGAAAAATAGCCCACACAATTCAACCCCCCCACCCCCTTCTTGTGTGTTTTTCTCACCTTCACTTGGTATCAGAGCCTGGTTCTGATATTCAATCACCTAACAGTGAGTCAGTGAGATCCTGAGAAAAACATGTCATCCAATAGTTCCCCTCCACCCTCTCCTAGAGTTCAAAGAAGTGTTGGTACTTCTGTATCATATGACTATGGCACAAATGAAAGAAAATCTAGTTCACACAATAAACCTCCAATGTTTACTGGTGATCCAGAGAAATTCTCATGGTGGAAAAGCAAGATGTACAACCACATCATTGGAATTGATGATTCCTTATGGGATATCATAGAAGGTGGAATTTCTATTCCAGTTGATGAAGAAGGAGTAGCTGTTAACAGAAGAGGCCTGAGTGATGCTGAGAGGAAGATATACAGAAAGCATCACAATGTTAGAGGTATCATTGTGGATTCTCTACCTCAAAGTGAGTATCAGAAGCTGAGTGATAAATCAACAGCCAAAGCCATCTTCACCTCCCTCTGCTCTAACTATGAAGGTAACAAGAAGGTTATAGAAGCTAAAGCAAATATTCTGGTTCAGCAGTATGAGCTGTTCAGAATGAAGGAGGATGAAAATATTGAGACTATGTTCTCAAGATTTCAGACTCTGGTTTCTGGACTTCAGATTCTGAAGAAAAGCTATACTACTGCTGATCATGTGAATAAAATCCTCAGAAGTCTGCCATCTAAATGGAGACCCAAAGTGACTGCTATTGAGGAAGCTAAAGATCTAAATACTCTAAGTATTGAAGATCTTATAAGCTCCCTCAACGTGCATGAACTGGGACTTAATGAAGATGATTCTGTTAGGGAGTCTAAGTCAATAGCACTAAAATCCAAAAGAAAGTCTGTAAAAGCTCTAAAAGCTATTGAATCTGATGAAGAATTTCCCTCAGGAAATTCTGAAGAAGATTCAGATGCTGAGGAACTTGCAATGCTTTCCAAAAGATTTCAGTACTTAATGAAAAGGCAAAAGAAATTTTCTAACAGAAGCAGCAACTTCAAAGGATCTTGTTCCAAGAGGGAAGATCAGAAGGGTTGCTACAATTGCAAGAAGCCTGGTCATTTCATTACTGATTGTCCTGAACTTCAGAAGAACAAGTCAAAGGAAAAATCAAAGAAGACCAGCTCTAAATCAAGCAACTTAAGAAACAAACTCAAGAAGAGTCTTATGGCAACATGGGATGATCTTGACAATGATTCTGAGTCTGATGATCAAGAGGAAGCAAATCTGGCTTTAATGGCAACAACATTCTCTGATACAGAATCATGTTCAGACTCTGATAATGAAGATGAGGTATATTCTGAACTTACACGTTCTGAACTGATTGAAACAGTTAAAGATCTTATGAATCACCTCAAAAGCAAGTTAGGTGATCTAAAATCTTTGAAAAATAAACATAACTTGCTGATGATAAGTGCTTAAAAGTAGTTATCTTTTGATATATTTTAAGGCACTTATGTTACTAGTTTTGCAAGTTATCTTAGGATAAGCTCATATTTTTGGTTAAATGTCAAATTTGTGATCCTATGTCTTACACCATCTAATTATGCAGGAATTTCATGCTTGGACCTGAACTGAGCAAAGAAACATGAAGTTTTGATCAAGCTTCATCGCTACAAGCGCAGGATTGGTCGCTACAAGCGAGCGTAGGCAGGGAAAATCAGAGCTTCATCGCTACAAGCGCAGGATGCCTCGCTACAAGCGAGCCTAGGCAGGGAAAAATGGAAAGTTCATCGCTACAAGCGATGGATCGGTCGCTACAAGCGACCTTAGGCAGGGAAATTTGAAGGTTCCATCGCTATAGCGACAGATCTCGTCGCTATAGCTACCAAGGGCGGTTTAATGCTATTTGCTGACGTGGAGCCTTCCCACTGGCCAAGAAATCTGCCGTCGCTACAGCGACCAGCTCATCGCTTGTAGCGAGCGTACAAAAACTCAGTTGTATAAAAGCTTTTTAGCTCATTTTTTCTGGATAATTATCTGATTATCAACTTTTAGAACTTTTAAAGCTTAAGATTTTTAACTTCCAGAAAGAGAATAGGGCTAAAGAGAGGCAAACTTCATTGAGCAAAAGTGATTCAAGTGAAGATTAAACTAAGCAACTTTGAGAAATCAAGTCTTAGCATTTGATCTCCATCTTCCTTTCTACTTTTGTACTGTTGTCATGAGAATGAACAACTAATCTCATTTGTTGGGATTTTTAGGTAATCAATCATTCTTAGTTGTAAACTTTTGATATTTTAAATATATGATTCTAGCCTTTTATATATCATTGAATTTATTCTTGTTTTCCATTCTTATATGTGATTTAAATGATATTGAAAAATACTTTTGAATCTAGGTTTAGAATAATATTCTATCAAAATAAGAAATTCTATACATGGGATTTGGTTTTGATAATTACACAAAGTGTCGGAACGTAAAGCTTTCGAATCGTTTAATAGATTGAGAAATCATCGATTAAACAATACGATCGATCTCACGACGTCATTTGGACACGAATGACGTTGTCGAGTGATACGTGATAATGTCACATATAAGAAAAGCTAGAATCCATATTTATGATCATTCGAATACAATCGACGTTTGATTGACGTACTTTAATCCTAACACTTTTTATGCCCTATTACTCTACGTTTTATTTATAATGCTTTTAAAGTCGAGTAGTGTTTAGTAAACACAAAGATGAAACCCTAACTTAAAATGATAATCGACGTTGAACGGTTTATGATATCGCAATAATCCATGTGGAATCGATATAAAAATATACTTGCTTTTGACTAACATCAGCTGACTGAGGAGAATCTCAAACTTCAGAATCATATCAATGAGATTGATGAAGAAGTTAGAGAACTCAGAGAAGTGGCTCATAAGAAACCTGAAGAAATTCCAAATGAACAAGAAATTGCTCTTCAGGATTTTATTTTAACTGGAATCAATAGAAGTAAGGTTGCTTCTATGATTTATAACATTTACAAAAACAGAGGTGAAGGTATAGGTTTTAATAATGATTCATTCAATCATTCAAATGAATCAAAAATACCATCCTGTTCTGAAAGTATTATGAAAGGCATTGAGGTGTGCTTTGTGCCTGCTTCTGACAGTTCTAAGAAACAGAACTTAACAGAAACTGAGACTGCTAAGTCTGAAGTTATGAACTGCTCAGAATCTAAAGCTTCTGAACCTAAGGGAAAGATGAAGGCAGAATTTAAAACTTTGCCAAAATCTAAACCAAAGGTTCTAAGCCTAAGATTATGAGAAAATCAGACTCTAAACCTAAAAATGTTCAGAGTCTGAAGAGTTCAGAACCTAAGACAAGTAAGTCTCAGAGTCTGAAAAATTCAAACTCAATTTTTACTAAGACTGGGTTTATGAAACCTTCAAAAATTACTAAACCAGTCTATTCAAAACCTTTCAAACCTCAAAATGTCAGACCAAAGGTGCACAAGAAACCTTATCCTTTCAAGACTAACCGTAGAGGACCCATAAAGATATGGGTACCTAAGTCTGAGATAATTTCAATTGCAGATATGCTTGTCATCCAAAGAAAAGGAAAGGTCTTGGTACCTGGACAGTGGTTGCTCATGTCATATGACAGGAGACAAGTCTATGTTCCAAACCCTGATCATGAATGTAATTCCGGCAGGTACTGGTTCTGAACTAGTAAAACAAAGTATTAAAATAGCAGTTCAGAAGCAGAAATATAGAGGGCAGAAAGAAAAGAACACAGCTTATTTGTTAACCCAGTTCGGTGCAAACTTCACCTACATCTGGAGGATACCAATCCAGGAAGGAAATCCACTAAGTAGTATCAATTCAAAGACTCTAGACACAGCCCCCTGTTTTTTTCCAGCCTTATCACTTAATCACTACCCGTATAGACTTCTACCTAGGAACTCCTAGATATAAAAACCCACTTACTTCCTATTCAAGCAATCACAGTCCCAGTGATTGTAAACTCTAAACAATTATGAAGACACTTTTCAAAACATAAAAATAGTCACTTGTGCTTAAAAGCTTTAAGTGATTACAACTCAAAAACAAACAACCAACTCTAACAGATGAGTGGTGCACAAAAACAGAGCACTAAGCTTACAGACTCAAAACCTTAGTATGACTCTATATATCTTCTGTTTTGAATTAATTTCTTCAATAGAAGCGTTCTCCTTATATAGCTTCAGCAGCAACATAATTCTTGAATCAAATCTTCTTCAAAGATATATTCCCAGAATTCTTTAGAAGCAAATAGAAGCAATTATATTTCTGAAATATATTTTCCAAAGATTTCTTTGAAAATATATTCACAAATAAAAGAATCCAATATTCAATAAAGATCTTCACGCAAAACAATCTTCCTTCTAGAAACAAAGCTTGGAGAATTCTTCGATCAAATCTTCAAAAGATAATGTGAGAAAATAAAACAGCTCCAAGATACAAGAAAGAGCGCAGCTTCTGAACGCAGAAAACCAGCTTCTGAACGTGCTTCTGAAATGCAGCTTCTGAAGGTTCAGCTTCTGATGAACAGTGCTTCTGAAGTTCAGCTTCTAATGAATAGTGCTTCTGAAGTACTGTTTCGAAAGTTCCAGCTTCTGAAGTACTATTTCCAGCTTCTGAAGACGCACAGCTGAGGACCAGCTTCTTAAGACGCACACATGCTTGTATATTTGATTTTAGCAAACATGAAGCCAACAACCAAATATCCAACAATCTCCCCCTTTGGCAAATTTTTGGCTAAAATCAATTTGAGCACAGAGATAACACAACAAGCAAATTCTTCACACCTTAAAATTGCACAACCATGAAGAACATAACACAAATGTAGCAACAGAGTCAACATCGGATAATTCACTACATTTAACACATATACTCCCCCTGAACTACATCTAAACAGATACTCAGGAACAACACAACTCAGAAACTCCCCCTGAAACACACATTCAGGAACTCCCCCTGAAACAGACATTCAGGAACTCCCCTGAAACAGATCAATCAGAAACTCTAACTCCCCCTGAACTGTTGAACAGCTTCTGAAACAGACACTTATTTCTCCCCCTTTTTAACCAAACAATTTTGACAAAACACACATGTAAACACCAGGAGCAGAGAAACACAAGAAACAGAGCATAAGCACATCACTGAATTCTATTCAGAGTTTATAACTAGCACAACACATAACAGCACACAAAGAACCACATCAGAACCAGTTTCAGAATCAGCATCAAAAACATCGGCACATAACCCATCACAGCACCAACATTAGGATCAGAACCACATAACCTCAGTGACACTTCTTAGACCAGCAATATCACACAAACAATACTCACACACAAATTCTTCAAAAAAAAACTCATAACAAATTTGCCTAGTTGGCCCCTCAAATTTTCAAATTGCTTGGCATCTAAGGCTTTTATATCAGTAACATTTTCATCATCCTCAGCACACTGAACATAGGGCATGATGTCTTGAACATCTTGCTCAACATTATCCTTAGACTCACTAGGATCCAATTCCTTTCCTTTTAGTGTCTGCTTCTTTGGGACAGGGACCACCACCTTGCTCCATACTTTAGATGGTCCAACAACAGAACTCTTCTTTGCAACAGAAGTGGGCCTGCTGTCAGCAGCAACAACCTTTCCTTTCCTTTTGTTCAGCCTCTGAGCAACACTTGCACATTTTGGTCTCCATTCTTTCTTGACCTTGACTACAACAGGTTTTGATTTTCTTTGCTGAAGGTGCTTGGGGTATCCATGCAGCTTGTAACAGAATGGCTTTATGTGCCCCTTTTTACCACATTGATGACATATCCAAGGATGAGATGCCCTCTTGCTCTTAGATCCCTGAGATAGGTTCTGGTGTTCCAACTTAGTTTTGCTCATCATTGGATCACATGTTTTAACAGTTGCAATGAACCTTGTCGCTGGATTTTGCTGTTTGTTGTTCAAGGTCCTATCATCAAATCCTATACCATTTGGTTTCCCTTGGTTCTGACTCTCCAATATTTTTTCTAACATATTAGAACCAGTGTTCAACATTCTGACTTGTTTCTTCACATGTTGAAGTTGAGAGTTCAGTTTGGTTACCTCATCTTTGAGATCAGAGATTTGCCCTAAGTGCTCACTTCTTTCAGCATGCAGTTGACTGATAGTTCTTTTCTGTTCTTCCAGCTGCTTGCAAACTTCTTCAAATCTAACATGCAAATTCTTGCAAAACTCAGCAGGTTCTTTGTAGTAGGTATCCAGTTCTTCACAAGATAGTTCTCCATCACTTGACTCAGTATCAGATGATGTCTCAGAACCTGATAGTGCTTCTGAAACCTTAACTTTATCACCAGACCTGCACCTACCAGTTAAAGCAAGAACATGCTTGGCTGATTCATTCTCCTTTTCACCTTCTGAGTCATCAGACCAAGACACAGCCAAACTTTTCTTCTGATTCTTGAGGTATGTGGCACATTCTATTCTAATGTGACCATATCCTTCACACTAATGACATTAAACACCATTGGGTTGATCAGTTCTTGTCTTCTGCTTCAGAATCTTCTTAAATTGTTTACTCAACATCACAAGATCCTCTGATAAGCTTTCATCATTTGCTGCAAAAGCAACACCTTTCCCCTTCTCACCAGTTCTGGCTATTTCAAAGTTCTGAAGAGAACCAATCAATTCCTCAACCTTCATACTAGAGATATCATGTGCTTCCTCAATTGCAGTCACCTTCATATGAAATCTCTTAGGTAGGGATCTAAGGATCTTTCTCACAAGTTTCTCATCAGATATTCTTTCTCCAAGAGAATCAAATGAGTTGGCCATGTCCAGGACGTTCGGATAGAAGTATTGTATGTTCTCATCTTCCAACATTCTGAGATTTTCAAACTTGATGGTGAGAAGTTGGAGTCTGGACAATTTCACCTTTGATGTGCCTTCATGAGTAGTTTAGAGAATCTCCCAGGCATCCTTGGCTACAGTGCACTGCTTGATCAGTCTGAACATATTCTTGTCCACTCCATTGAATAAAGCATTCAAGGCTTTGGAGTTTCCAAGAGCTAATTCATCTTCTTCCTTGGTCCACACTTCCTCTGGTTTTAATTATGATGTCTTCATACCATCTTTGTCAAGCACAACTGGATGTTCCCAACCTTTCAGAACTGCTTTCCAGGTTTTACTGTCCATAGATTTAAGGAAAGCACTCATGCGTGATTTCCAATAATCATAGTTGGAACCATCCAACAGAGGTGGTCTGTTCACAAATCCTCCTTCTTTCTCCATTATGCCAGAAAAATATCTTCCCTGGAGCTCACCCTAAAACAGGCAGGGTGGCTGCTCTGATGCCAATTGTAATTCCGGTAGGTACTGTTTCTGAACTAGTAAAACAGAGTATTAAAATAGCAGTTCAGAAGCAGAAATATAAAGAGCAAAAAGAAAAGAACACAACTTATTTGTTAACCCAGTTCGGTGAAAACTTCACCTACATCTGGATGATACCAATCCAGGAAGGAAATCCACTAAGTAGTATCAATTCAAAGACTCTAGAAACAGCCCCCTGTTTTTTTCCAGCCTTATCACTTAATCACTACCCGTATAGACTTCTACCTAGGAACTCCTAGATATAAGAACCCACTTACTTCCTATTCAAGCAATCACAGTCCCAGTGATTGTAAACTCTAAACAATTATGAAGATACTCTTCAAAACATAAAAACGGTCACTTGTGCTTAAAAACTTTAAGTGATTACAACTCAAAAACAAACAACCAACTCTAAAAGATGAGTGGTGCACAAAAACAGAGCACTAAACTTACAGACTCAAAACCTAAGTATGACTCTATATATCTTCTGTTTTGAATTAATTTCTTCAATAGCAGCGTCCTCCTTATATAGCTTCAGCATCAACATAATTCTTGAATCAAATCTTCTTCAAATATATATTCCCAGAATTCTTTAGAAGCAACTAGAAGCAATTATAATCCTGAAATATATTTTCCAAAGATTTCTTTGAAAATATATTCACAAATAAAAGAATCCAATCTTCAATAAAGATCTTCAAGCAAAACAATCTTCCTTCTATAAACAAAGCTTGGAGAATTCTTCGATCAAATCTTCAAAAGATAATGTGAGAAAATAAAATAGCTCCAAGATACAAGAAAGAGCGCAGCTTCTGAACGCAGAAAACCAGCTTCTGACGTGCTTCTGAAATGTAGCTTCTGATGAACAGTGCTTCTGAAGTTCAGCTTCTAATGAACAGTGCTTCTGAAGTTCAGCTTCTGAAGTACTGTTTCCAGCTTCTGAAGACGCATAGCTGAGGACCAGCTTTTGAAGACGCACACATGCTTGTATATTTGATTTTAGCAAACATGAAGTCAACAACCAAATATCCAACAATGAAAGAGGGAGGAACTGTGGGGTTTGGAGGAAATCAGAAAGGAAAGATCATTGGTACTAGTAAGATAGGTAATTCTTCCCTGTCCATTGATGATGTTTGGTTGGTAGATGGACTAAGACATAACCTACTTAGCATAAGTCAATTATTTGACAGTGGTTATGATGTCCTTTTTAATAAGAACACTTGCACTGTAATCAACAACAAAGATAAATAAGTTGTGTTCAAAGGAAATAGGAAAAACAATGTTTATAAAATCAATTTTTCAGAACTGGTTGAACAGAAGGTAGTTTGCCTTCTGTCTGTGAGTGATGAGAAATGGGTATGGCACAAAAGGTTGGGACATGCTAACTGGAGACTCATCTCTAAGCTTAGCAAGTTGCAACTGGTCAGAGGTCTGCCAAACATTGACTATCACTCAGATGCTCTTTGTGGAGCATGCCAAATAGGAAAAATTTCTAAAACATCTTTTAAATCCAAAAAAATTGTTTCTACCTCAAGATCCTTAGAACTGCTTCACATTGATCTGTTTGGTCCTGTTGGAACAGCTTCAATCAATGGAAGAACTATGGGCTAGTAATTGTTGATGATTATAGTAGGTGGACATGGGTTAAATTCCTTAGAACCAAAAATGAAACATATGATGTGTTTAACAAATTCTGCAAACAAGTACAATATGAAAATGACTTGAAAATTTTAAAAGTCAGAAGTGATCATGGTGGTGAATTTGAAAATGAACCATTTGAAATTTTTTGTGAAGATCATGGAATTCTCCATGAGTTCTCTTCTCCTAGAACTCCTCAACAAAATGGATTTGTAGAGAGAAAGAACAGATCTTTGCATGAAATGGCCAGAACCATGATCCATGAATCTAAAATTGCAAAGTACTTCTGGGCAGAAGCTGTTAACACAACATGTTATATTCTGAACAGAATCTATATCAGACCTATTCTGAATAAAATAGCATATGAATTATTTAAAGGAAGAAAACCAAGCATTTCTTATTTTCATCAGTTTGGTTGTACTTGTTACATCCTAAACAATAAGATCTACCTAAAGAAATTTGATGCTAAGGCTCAAAAGGGTATCTTCTTAGGATACTCAGAGAGATCTAAAGCATACAGAGTGTATGATTCTGAAACACATGTTTTTGAAGAATCAATACACATTAGATTTGATGATAAGAAGCCTGGTAATAAAATACTTGAGCTGGTTGAGAGTTTTGTAGATATAAGGCTATCAGAAGAACCTTCAGAACCTGAACAGAGTTCAGAGTCTGAAGAAAGTTCAGAAGCTGGAAATACTGAAGAAACTAAAAAACTCTCAGATGCTGACACTCCTCCTGAAGCCAATCAAGATCAAAATGGTTCTGAACAAGCCCTTGATGATTCTTCAGAAGCTAATCCACACAGAACCTCATTCAAGTACAAGTTTTCACATTGAAATTCTGGCCAGGCAATACTTAAGAGATTACAGGTTCTGAACCAAAACAAGTTCTGAACAATGACTTAGCACAATTTAAAGCAGATAAGTAGCAGAAATAAAAAGTGCAGGAAAGCTAAAGAACACACAAGGTTTGTTAACCCAGTTCGGAGTAAACACCTCCTACTCTGGGGGATACCAATCCAGGAAGGAATTCCACTATTGGAATTAACCCTTAAGACTCAGACACTGACTCCCAGATCCTATCCCAAGCAATTAATCTCCACCTAGTCTTGAATTCTACCCAACACGTTGAGTATTAGAAAACCTCTAACTTCCTATTCAAGCAACTGCAACCCAGCTACTTGAACTACCCTTTGAACTTAACCTAGTTCTGAACACAAGACTCCCCTGTTTTGAAGATAACTTCAATACACAAAGACAGCACTCATACCTACAGGCTTAGAGTGATTACAACTCAAAACAAACCTAAACCAACTCTAACAGAGTGGTGCACAAACAAAAACTCTAAGTTTAAAACAAAGACTCTATTCTCTGAATAATGCTCTGTATTTCGTGAGTCTTGAATAGCAGCAGCCCTCCTCTATTTATAGCCTTCAACAAGTCTCTTAATTATGTAGCCAATCTTCTGAATTGGATTTGTTTCTGAATTATGAATAATCCAATAAGGAAACAAATAAACCAGGAATGTATCTTTTAAAGATTCTGCAGAAATAATACGATCTTCATAATTTAATACCAAATCTTCATTAAATCTTCTCCAATTCAACAGCAATCTAGAAGCAATAATCCTGGAACAAATCCTTGCCAAATTTTGCTAAGATTCGCATAAAAATAACTTGAAAAATATCAGCTTCTGATGAAGTCAACAAAAGTCAACATGGTCATCAGAACCTGAAAACAGCTTCTGAAGTGCTACAGTGCTTTCAGCTTCTGATGGCATTTTCAGCTTCTGAATGGCTTCAAAATGGAAAACTCCCAACTCAAGAAATGTTCTAGATGAGGAGATGCTTCTATCCACAACTTTGGTTTTTGCCAAAACATGCAGCCAACACAAAACACTCAACAATCTCCCCCTTTGGCAAATTTTTGGCTAAAACCATCCAAGTTCTTCAATCTCCCTTATAATCAACTCAGCAATGAAGAACTCCATAAACATACATCATAGCAATTTGTTTAGGCAGCGGATTCAGCTATGTAAAACAACAGCTTCAGCTTCTGAACTTCTGAAGCACACATATGCTACTGATCAACTTCTGATCATCACAAACATGGTATCAGAGCTACTAAACAACTCCCCCTGAAGCTTCATAAACATACAAACGATCACTCCAGAATCACAACACTCCCCCTTACTACTGAACTTCAGTGATAAATGGTATCAGAGCATATTCCAGGAGCAAGACACTTCAGGAGCAAAATCTGATATCAGAGTACAATTGTTCTTCAACACTCAGGATTTTAATAACCATAATCTCTCCCTGAGACACATACTCCCCCTCAATAACACCTTGACAGCTCTGGTTGCATTGGTTCTGAATACTGAGCTTCACATATTTAACTTCTGAATAACAACACTTTGCATAAGACTTTTGGAATCAGAGCCAACACATTACATAAGATTTTCTCCCCCTTTTTAGCCATAAAATTCTGACAAATCATAGTCTTCAAATAGGGAATAAAATCAAAACAGATAGCACAAATCCTTGAAAACCTGTTAGATTCAGACTCAGGTTCAGGATCACACTTAGGATAGGCACAACTGGCAGGTACTCTATCTTCCTCACATCCAGTTTGCAGTAATTGCTATAACTCTTCATACAAACACACACCTAACTTGCTTCTCAGATTCTCAAACTGTTTAGCATCCAAGGCCTTTGTGAATATGTCAGCAATTTGTTCTTCAGTGTCCACATGTTCCAGTTGAATAATCTTGTCCTCCACAAGGTTTCTTGTTGAGTCTTTTGTGTTGGCTGCATGTTTTGGCAAAACCAAAGTATTGAATAGAAGCATCTCCATATTTGAAACATTTCTTCAGTTGCAAGTTTTGTGTTTTGAAGTCTTTCAGAAGCTGAAAATGTCATCAGAAGCTGAATACACTGTAGCAGTTCAGAAGCTGATTTCAGGTTCTGATGCCAGCGTTGACTTATGTTGACTTCATCAGAAGCTGGTTATTTTCAAGGTTTTTCTATGCGAATCTTTGCAAGATTTATTGAAGATTTATCCACGCATATGGCTTCTAGAATGTTGATTTATTTGGAGAAGATTTTGTTGAAGATTTGGTTCAAAGATATGAAATTCATATTTTCCTGTTATAATCTTTAAAAGATTCAGTACAGTTTTATTTGTTACATTATTGGACCAATCTTATTTCAGTAACAAATCAAATCAGAAAGATTAGTTTGTTATTTTATTCTGCAAGACTGAAGGCTATAAATAGAGGAGGGCTGCTGCTATTCAAGTGACGAATTGATAGAGTTTAAGATCAGAGAATTGAGTCTTAGTATTTTAAGCTTTTAGCTTTATTGTGCACCACTCTGTTAGAGTTGGTTTAGGTGTTTGATTGAGTTGTAATTCATTCTAAGCCTCTAGGTACGAATGAAGTTGTGTTTTTAAAGTTTTCTGAAAAACAGAGTGTTCTTGTTTAAGGGTAGTTCAAGTGGCTGGGTTGTAGTTACTTGAATAGGAAGTTAGAGGTTTTCTAATACTCAACGTGTTGGGTAGAATTCAAGACTAGGTGGAGATTAATTGCTTGGGATAGGAACTGGGAGTCAGTGTCTGAGTCTTAAGGGTTAATTCCAATAGTGGAATTCCTTCCTGGATTGGTATCCCCCAGAGTAGGAGGTGTTTACTCCGAACTGGGTTAACAAACCTTGTGTGTTCTTTAGCTTTCCTGCACTTTTTATTTCTGCTATTTATCTGCTTTAAATTGTGCTAAGTCATTGTTCAGAACCTGTTTTGGTTCAGAACCTGATATCTCTCTAGTATTGCCTGGCCAGAATTTCAATTGGCATCAGAGCAGGCACCCTGCCTGTAATTTGGGTGAGATCCAGAGGAGTTTATTTCTGGCTAGCATGGATAGAGAAGGAGGCTATGTCAATAGACCACCCCTACTAGATGGCACAAACTATGAGTATTGGAAGTCAAGGATGTGTGCTTTTCTAAAGTCTATTGACAGCAGGACTTGGAAAGCTGTGATAAAAGGCTGGGAGCATCCTGTGTATACAGACAAAGATGGTAATAAGACTGAAATTTTGAAGCCTGAGGAGGAATGGACCAAAGCTGAAGATGATCTGTCTCTGGGAAATTCAAAAGCTTTGAATGCTATCTTTAATGGTGTTGATCAGAACATGTTCAGACTCATCAAACAATGTACTGTGGCTAAGGATGCTTGGGAAATTCTGAAGACCACTCATGAAGGAACTTCTAAGGTAAAGATGTCCAGATTGCAGCTGCTGACCACCAAATTTGAAAACCTGAAGATGAAGGAAGATGAATCCATTCAGGATTTTTACATGAATGTGCTAGATATGGCAAATTCCTTTGATTCTCTTGGGGAGAAGATGTCTGATGAGAAGCTAGTGAGAAAAATCCTCAGGTCCCTGCCCAGAAGGTTTGACATGAAGGTTACAGCAATTGAAGAGGCTCATGATATCACCACTATGAAGCTTGAGGAACTGATTGGGTCTTTGCTCAATTTTGAGACTGCATTCTGCAAACAGCCTGATAAGAAATGGAAAGAAAGGGCATATCAAACCATTTTGCTTCAAACTTTATGGCTATCCTGAACACTTTCAGTATAGAAAAGTTGAACCAGCTACTATCAGTCACAATGTTCAGAAGGTGTGGAAACCTAAGGTTCAGAATGTAGGCCTGATTGCTCATACTTCATTGAGAGCCACCTCTAAAGAAGACTGGTATTTTGATAGTGGGTGTTCAAGGCACATGACTGGTGTAAAGAAGCTACTTAGCAATATCAGACAATATTCCAGAAGCTATGTGACATTTGGAGATGGAGCAAAAGGAGAGATCCTGGGTATTGGTGACTTAAACTGTGAAGGCTTACCTAGACTGAATGATGTGCTATTAGTGAAGGGTTTAACCTCTAATCTGATCAGCATTAGCCAACTTTGTGATCAAGACTTAAAGGTTAATTTCAACAAACAAGAGTGCATTGTTACTGATCAGAAAGATAAGATTCAGATGAGGGGCTGCAGATCCAAAGATAACTGCTACTTGTGGGTTTCTGAAGAAGAAAGAAGTCTGACTTCTTGTCTTATGAGCTCAGAAGAGGAAGTCAAACTCTGGCACCAGAAACTGGGACATTTGCACTTAAAAGGCATGAAGAAAATCCTAAGTACTGAAGCTATCAGAGGTGTGCCTAATCTGAAGATCAATGAGGACAATGTTTGTGGTGATTGTCAAATTGGAAAACAAACAAGAAAGTCTCATCCCAGATTAGTTCACCAGGTAACTACTAAAGTACTAGAACTTGTTCATATGGATTTAATGGGGCCTATGCAAGTAGAAAGTATTGGAGGAAAAAGATATGCTTTTGTAATGGTAGATGACTACTCAAGATATACATGGGTCAGCTTTGTTAGAGAAAAGTCTGACACTTTTGAAGTTTTCAAAGAGATGTGCATCCAATTACAAAGAGAGAAGGTATAAAGCATGAGTTCTCTGCACCTATCACACCTATCATAACAGAGTTACTTTGAAGAAGGGTACTACATCAACTCTGTATGAATTGTGGAAAGGGAGAAAGCCAACTGTGAAATATTTCCATGTTTTTGGGAGCAGATGCTACATTTTGGCTGACAGAGAGAATAGAAGAAAACTGGATCCTAAGTCTGATGAGGGCATATTCCTGGGTTATTCAGTAAACAGCAGAGCTTACAGGGTGTTTAATTCCAGAACCAAGGTTGTGATGGAGTCCATTAATGTGGTAATTGATGATCTAACTGCTGAGAAAGATAGAAGTGAGTCTGAAGTTGTTCCAGAGTCTGAACCATCAGAAGAACAAACTTCAGAAGCTGAAATTCATCCAGAGTCTGAAGAAGCAGATGTACATCCAGAACATAATTCTACCAATAAAGGGCCATCTATTAGAATTCAGAAGGATCATCCTAAGGAGCTTATCATTGGGAGTTTGGATCAAGGGGTCAGAACCAGGAGATCAGAACCAGCTGCTACTGATTCATGTTTTGTGTCTAAGTTTGAACCCAAAAATGTGAAAGAAGCCCTGACTGATGAATTTTGGATTGAAGCAATGCAAGATGAGTTGAATCAATTCAAAAGGAGTGAAGTGTGGGATCTGGTTCCAAGACCTGAAGGGTTGAATGTAATTGGTACTAAATGGATTTACAAGAATAAAACAGATGAGAATGGTACTGTAGTCAGAAACAAGGCTAGGTTGGTTGCTCAGGGTTATACTCAAGTGGAGGGATTGGACTTTGATGAGACCTTTGCACCTGTGGCCAGACTAGAGTCCATAAGATTACTGTTGGGTGTATCCTGCATTCTCAAGTTCAAATTATTCCAGATGGATGTGAAGAGTGCATTTCTGAATGGATATTTGCAAGAAGAGGTATATGTTGAACAGCCTAAGGGTTTTGTGGATCCTAAGTTTCCAGAACATGTGTACAAGTTAAAGAAGGCTTTATATGGATTGAAGCAAGCACCAAGGGCATGGTATGACAGGCTGACTCAGTTTCTTGTGGCTCAAGGTTACAGAAAAGGAGGTTCTGATAAGACATTGTTTGTGAAAGATGAAAATGGGAGTCTGATGATTGCTCAGATTTATGTGGATGATATAGTGTTTGGAGGGATGTCTCAGAAGATGGTCAAATTGTTTGTTCAGCAGATGCAGTCAGAATTTGAAATGAGCCTAGTTGGTGAGCTGACATACTTTCTTGGGTTACAAGTCAAACAAATGGAAGATACAATCTTCATTTCTCAAAGTAAGTATGCCAAGAACATAGTGAAGAAGTTTGGAATGGAGTCTGCTGCTCATAAGAGGACACCAGCTGCTACTCATCTGAAGCTAACCAAAGATGAACATGGAGTATCAGTTGATCAAAGTCAATACAGAAGCATGATTGGGAGCCTATTGTACTTGACTGCAAGCAGACCAGACATTACTTTTGCTGTTGGAGTATGTGCAAGATATCAAGCTGATCCTAAGATGAGTCATCTGACACAAGTTAAAAGGATCCTGAAGTATGTGAATAGCACAAGTGACTATGGAATCATGTATTCACACAGTTCTAGTTCTGAACTGATGGGTTATTGTGATGCTGACTGGGCTGGAAGTGCTGATGACAGGAAGAGCACCTCAGGAGGTTGTTTCTTTTTGGGAAATAACTTAATTTCATGGTTTAGCAAGAAGCAAAACTGTGTGTCATTGTCAACTGCTGAGGCTGAGTATATTGCTGCTGGAAGTAGTTGCTCACAATTGGTGTGGATGAAGCAGATGCTGGAGGAGTACAACATTGAACAAGGAACTATGACATTGTTTTGTGACAATTTGAGTGCCATCAACATCTCTAAGAATCCAATTCAGCACAGCAGAACCAAACACATAGACATCAGGCATCATTTTATCAGAAACCTTGTGGAGGACAAGATTGTTCAGCTGGAACATGTAGCTACTGAAGAACAAGTTGCTGACATTTTCACAAAGGCCTTGGATGCTAAGCAGTTTGAAAACTTAAGGAGCAAGTTAGGTGTGTGTTTGCATGAAGAGTTATAGCAATTACTGCAAACTGGATGTGAGGAAGATAGAGTACCTGCCAGTTGTGCCTATGCTAAGTGTGATCCTGTGTCTGAATCTGATAGTTTTTCCAGGATCTGTGTTACTTGTTTTGATTTTATTCCCTATATGAAGACTATGTTTTGTCAGAATTTTGTGGCTAAAAAGGGGGAGAAAATCTTATGTAATGTGTTGGCTCTGATACCAAAAGTCTTATGCAAAGTGTTGCTGCTCAGAAGTTCAAATTTCAGATGTTCAGTTTTCAGTGTTGTTCAGAAGTTATGTGTGAAGCTCAGTATTCAGAACCAATGCAACAAGAGCTGTCAAGATGTTATTGAGGGGGAGTATGTGTCTCAGGGGGAGTACAAGATTGTTATGATCCTAAGTGTTTGTGGTCCTGAAGAACAAATGTGATCAGCTCCTGAAGTGTTGGCTCTGATATGCTCTGATACCATAAATTCAGAAGTAAGGGGGAGCTTGATGTATGCTGAGTGTATGTTGAGTTGTAGGGGGAGTGTGTGTGATGATCAGGAGTTGATCAGTAGCTTTGATACCTTGAAGTAGCTCTGATACCTGTTTCAGGAGTCAGAAGCTGAAGTTGTTGTTTAACATAGCTGAATCCGCTGCCTAAACTAATTGCTATGATGTATTATTGTGGAGTCCTTCATTGTTGAGCTGATTATAATGAAGATTGAAGGACTTGGATGGTTTTAGCCAAAAATTTGCCAAAGGGGGAGATTGTTGAGTCTTTTGTGTTGGCTGCATGTTTTGGCAAAACCAAAGTATTGAATAGAAGCATCTCCATATTTGAAACATTTCTTCAGTTGCAAGTTTTGTGTTTTGAAGTCTTTCAGAAGCTGAAAATGTCATCAGAAGCTGAATACACTGTAGCAGTTCAGAAGCTGATTTCAGGTTCTGATGCCAGCGTTGACTTATGTTGACTTCATCAGAAGCTGGTTATTTTCAAGGTTTTTCTATGCGAATCTTTGCAAGATTTATTGAAGATTTATCCACGCATATGGCTTCTAGAATGTTGATTTATTTGGAGAAGATTTTGTTGAAGATTTGGTTCAAAGATATGAAATTCATATTTTCCTGTTATAATCTTTAAAAGATTCAGTACAGTTTTATTTGTTACATTATTGGACCAATCTTATTTCAGTAACAAATCAAATCAGAAAGATTAGTTTGTTATTTTATTCTGCAAGACTGAAGGCTATAAATAGAGGAGGGCTGCTGCTATTCAAGTGACGAATTGATAGAGTTTAAGATCAGAGAATTGAGTCTTAGTATTTTAAGCTTTTAGCTTTATTGTGCACCACTCTGTTAGAGTTGGTTTAGGTGTTTGATTGAGTTGTAATTCATTCTAAGCCTCTAGGTACGAATGAAGTTGTGTTTTTAAAGTTTTCTGAAAAACAGAGTGTTCTTGTTTAAGGGTAG
Organism: Medicago ruthenica; assembly: GCA_018208015.1. Taxonomy (NCBI): domain Eukaryota; kingdom Viridiplantae; phylum Streptophyta; class Magnoliopsida; order Fabales; family Fabaceae; genus Medicago; species Medicago ruthenica. Next base: position 27,393,203 of record CM031376.1, read on the forward strand.
TTCAAGTGGCTGGGTTGTAGTTACTTGAATAGGAAGTTAGAGGTTTTCTAATACTCAACGTGTTGGGTAGAATTCAAGACTAGGTGGAGATTAATTGCTTGGGATAGGAACTGGGAGTCAGTGTCTGAGTCTTAAGGGTTAATTCCAATAGTGGAATTCCTTCCTGGATTGGTATCCCCCAGAGTAGGAGGTGTTTACTCCGAACTGGGTTAACAAACCTTGTGTGTTCTTTAGCTTTCCTGCACTTTTTATTTCTGCTATTTATCTGCTTTAAATTGTGCTAAGTCATTGTTCAGAACCTGTTTTGGTTCAGAACCTGATATCTCTCTAGTATTGCCTGGCCAGAATTTCATTTCTGATAAAATGATGCCTGATGTCTATGTGTTTGGTTCTGCTGTGCTGAATTGGATTCTTAGAGATGTTGATGGCACTCAAATTGTCACAAAACAATGTCATAGTTCTTTGTTCATTGTTGTACTCCTCCAGCATCTGCTTCATCCACACCAATTGTGAGCAACTACTTCCAGCAGCAATATACTCAGCCTCAGCAGTTGACAACGACACACAGTTTTGCTTTTTGCTAAACCATGAAATTAAGTTATTTCCCAAAAAGAAACAACCTCCTGAGGTGCTCTTCCTGTCATCAGCACTTCCAGCCCAGTCAGCATCACAATATCCCATCAGTTCAGAACTTGAACTATGTGAGTACATGATTCCATAGTAACTTGTGCTGTTCACATACTTCAGGATCCTTTTAACTTGTGTCAGATGACTCATCTTAGGATCAGCTTGATATCTTGCACAAACTCCTACAGCAAATGTAATATCAGGCCTGCTTGCAGTTAAGTACAATAGGCTCCCAATCATGCTTTTGTACTGACTTTGGTCTACTGAAACTCCATGCTCATCCTTAGTTAACTTCAGGTGAGTAGCAGCTGGTGTCCTCTTGTGAGCAGCAGATTCCAATCCAAATTTCTTCACTATGTTCTTGGCATACTTACTTTGAGAAATGAAGATTGTATCTTCCATTTGCTTGACTTGTAATCCAAGAAAATATGTCAGCTCACCAACCAAACTCATTTCAAATTCTGATTGCATTTGCTGAACAAACAGTTTGACCATCTTCTGAGACATCCCTCCAAACACTATATCATCCACATAAATCTGAGCTATCATCAGATTCCCATCTTCATCTTTCACAAACAAAGTCTTATCAAAACCTCCTTTTCTGTAACCTTGAGCCACAAGAAACTGAGTCAGTCTGTCATACCATGCTCTTGGTGCTTGTTTCAATCCATATAAAGCCTTCTTTAACTTGTACACATGTTCTGGAAACTTAGGATCCACAAAACCCTTAGGTTGTTCAACATATACCTCTTCTTGCAAATATCCATTCAGAAATGCACTCTTTACATCCATCTGGAATAACTTGAACTTGAGAATGCAGGATACCCCCAACAGTAGTCTTATGGACTCTAGTCTGGCCACAGGTGCAAAGGTCTCATCAAAATCCAATCCCTCAACTTGAGTATAACCCTGAGCAACCAACCTTGCCTTGTTTCTGACTACAGTACCATTTTCATCTGTTTTGTTCTTGAATATCCACTTAGTGCCAATCACATTCAACCCTTCAGGTCTTGGAACAAGATCCCATACTTCACTCCTTTTGAATTGATTCAACTCATCTTGCATTGCTTCAATCCAAAATTCATCAGTTAGGGCTTCTTTCACATTTTTAGGCTCAACCTTTGACACAAAGCATGAATCAGTAGCAGCAGTATCTGATCTCCTGGTTCTGACACCTTGATCTAAGCTTCCAATGATTAAGTCTTTAGGATGATCCTTCTGAACTCTAATTGATGGCCCTTTACCATTAGGAACTTGACCTGGTTGATCTTCTGCTTCTTCAGACTCTGAATGCTTTTCTGCTTCTGAAGTTTGTTCTTCTGATACTTCAGACTCTGGAACAACTTCAGGTTCATTCTTTTCATTCTCAGCAGACAAATCATCAATAACCACATTTATGGACTCCATCACAACCTTGGTTCTGGAATTAAACACCCTGTAAGCTCTGCTGTTCACTGAATAACCCAGGAATATGCCCTCATCAGACTTAGGATCCAGTTTTCTTCTGTTTTCCCTGTCAGCCAAAATGTAGCATCTGCTCCCAAACACATGGAAATACTTCACAGTTGGCTTTCTTCCTTTCCATAATTCATACAAAGTACAAGTGGTTCCCTTCTTCAAAGTAACTCTGTTATGAATATAACAGGCAGTATTCATTGCTTCAGCCCAGAACATATATGGCAGTTTCTTAGCATGCAGCATCACTCTTGCACATTCTGCCAAAGTCCTATTCTTCCTCTCAACTACACCATTTTGCTGAGGTGTGATAGGTGCAGAAAACTCATGCTTTATACCTTCAGAAGCACAGAATTCTGAAAAGCTCTTGTTTTCAAATTCTTTGCCATGATCACTTCTGATTCTGATAATCCCACTATCCTTCTCTCTTTGTAGTTGGATGCACATCTCTTTGAAAACTTCAAATGTATCAGACTTTTCTCTAACAAAGCTGACCCATGTGTATCTTGAGTAGTCATCTACCATTACAAAAGCATATCTCTTTCCTCCAATACTTTCTACTTGCATAGGCCCCATTAAATCCATATGAACAAGTTCTAGTACTTTGGTAGTTACCTGGTGAACTAATCTGGGATGAGACTTTCTTGTTTGTTTACCAATCTGACAATCACCACAAACACTGTCCTCATTGATCTTCAGATTAGGCACACCTCTGATAGCTTCAGTACTTAGGATTTTTTTCATGCCTTTCAGATGCAGATGTCCCAGCTTCTGGTGCCAGAGTTTGACTTCCTCTTCTGAGCTCATAAGACAAGAAGTCAGACTTCTTTCTTCTTCAGAAACCCACAAATAACAATTGTCTTTGGATCTGCAGCCCCTCATCTGAGTTTTTCCATCCTGATCAGTAACAATACACTCCTGTTTGTTGAAATTAACTTTCAAATCCTGATCACAAAGTTGGCTAATACTGATCAGATTAGAGGTTAATCCTTCCACCAGTAGCACATCATTAAGTCTGGGCAAACCTTCTCTGATCAAATCTCCAATACCCAGAATCTGACCTTTTACACCATCTCCAAATGTCACATAACTTCTGGAGTATGATCTGATATTGCTCAGCAGCTTCTTCACACCAGTCATGTGCCTTGAACACCCACTATCAAAATACCAGTCTTCTTTTGAAGTTGCTCTCAAAGAAGTGTGAGCTATAAGGCCTACATTCTGAACTTTGGGCTTCCACACCTTCTGAACATTGTGTCTGGGGGCAGCTGGTTGCACTCTTCTATACTGAAAATGCTCAGGATAGCCATAAAGTTTAAAGCAGAATGGTTTGATATGCCCTTTCTTTCCACAATGATGACAAATCCATGGATGATTTCTCCTCCTTCTGTTTCTGAAAAATTTCTGGGACAGCTTCTGAGGTAGCATCTGAACTTGCTTCTGACCTTGCATCTGAGGTCTTTTCTGAGCTTGCATCTGGGATTGTTTCTGAGGTCTCATCTGAGATGCTCCAATCATAGGATTATCAGTTTTAGTGGCAGGAACAAACTCTTTAACAAGAATCTTCTGTTTGGAGTTCTGAATCTGATCATCAAAGCCTAATCCAGTTTTTCCTTGTTGCTGAGCACCCAAAATTTCATCCAACACATTAGTAGCAGTATTCATCATTCTAACCTGCTTTTTCATATGTTCAAGTTGGGAATTTAACTGGTTCACTTCTTCTTTCAAATCTGAATTCTGCACAAGAAGTTCTCCCTTTTCAGCCTCCAGTTGAAAAATAGTCTCCTTCTGATCCAGCACTTGTTTGCAAACCTCAGCACTTCTGGTATACAGCTTCCTGTAGTTGTCAGCTAGTTCATCATATGAAGTTTTAACAGCTTCAGACATAGATGAACCTTCAGACTCTGAGTCAGACTCTGAAAAAGTCTCAGACTCTAAAGCAGGTTCCTTCTTCAAGATAGCTCCTGACCTCACAACCAGACCAGTATCACACATACCAGATTCACTATCGTCATCTTCTTCAGAACCATCATCAGACCATGCAACAGCTAGGCTTTTCTTCTGCTTCTTAAGAAAAGTGGGACACTCAGTTTTGATATGTCCATAACCTTCACACTCATAGCACTGCACACCTTTGGCTTGGTTACTTTTCTCCTCAGACTTGGTCTTCTTCTCATCAGTTTGTTGCTTTTTGTTATTGAATCTGAAGTTTTGACCTTTGGCTTTGGCTTTTCTGTTAACATTCTTCAGAATCTTGTTGAATTGTTTTCCCAGTAACACAAGGGCTTCTGATAAGTCATCCTCCTCTGACTCTTGTTGATCATCAGCTTCAGAATTCACAGTAAAAGCTACACCTTTTCCTTTCTTCTCAGTCTGTGTACAAAAGGCAGTTTCAAAATTGAGCAATGACCCAATCAGCTCCTCAAGCTTCATAGTGGTAATATCATGAGCCTCTTCAATTGCTGTCACCTTCATATCAAATCTTCTGGGTAGGGATCTGAGGATTTTTCTTACTAACTTCTCATCAGACATCTTTTCACCAAGAGAGTCAAAAGAATTTGCCATATCAAGCACATTCATATAGAAATCCCGGATATTTTCATCCTCCTTCATCTTCAGGTTCTCAAACTTGGTGGTCAGCAGCTGCAATCTGGACATTTTTACCTTAGAAGTTCCTTCATGAGTGGTCTTCAGAATTTCCCAAGCATCCTTAGCCACAGTACATTGTTTGATGAGTCTGAACATGTTCTGATCAACACCATTAAAGATAGCATTCAAAGCTTTTGAATTTCCCAGAGACAGATCATCTTCAGCTTTGGTCCATTCCTCCTAAGGCTTCAAAATCTCAGTCTTATTACCATCTTTGTCTGTATACACAGGATGATCCCAGCCTTTTATCACAGCTTTCCAAGTCCTGCTGTCAATAGACTTTAGAAAAGCACACATCCTAGACTTCCAATACTCATAGTTTGTGCCATCTAGTAGGGGTGGTCTATTGACATATCCTCCTTCTCTATCCATGCTTGCCAGTAATTAATGCCTCTGGATCTCACCCAGATTACAGGCAGGGTGCCTGCTCTGATGCCAATTGAAATTCTGGCCAGGCAATACTTAAGAGATTACAGGTTCTGAACCAAAACAGGTTCTGAACAATGACTTAGCACAATTTAAATCAGATAAGTAGCAGAAATAAAAAGTGCAGGAAAGCTAAAGAACACACAAGGTTTGTTAACCCAGTTCGGAGTAAACACCTCCTACTCTGGGGGATACCAATCCAGGAAGGAATTCCACTATTGGAATTAACCCTTAAGACTCAGACACTGACTCCCAGTTCCTATCCCAAGCAATTAATCTCCACCTAGTCTTGAATTCTACCCAACACGTTGAGTATTAGAAAACCTCTAACTTCCTATTCAAGCAACTGCAACCCAGCTACTTGAACTACCCTTTGAACTTAACCTAGTTCTGAACACAAGACTCCCCTGTTTTGAAGATAACTTCAATACACAAAGACAGCACTCATACCTACAGGCTTAGAGTGATTACAACTCAAAACAAACCTAAACCAACTCTAACAGAGTGGTGCACAAACAAAAACTCTAAGTTTAAAACAAAGACTCTATTCTCTGAATAATGCTCTGTATTTCGTGAGTCTTGAATAGCAGCAGCCCTCCTCTATTTATAGCCTTCAACAAGTCTCTTAATTATGTAGCCAATCTTCTGAATTGGATTTGTTTCTGAATTATGAATAATCCAATAAGGAAACAAATAAACCAGGAATGTATCTTTTAAAGATTCTGCAGAAATAATACGATCTTCATAATTTAATACCAAATCTTCATTAAATCTTCTCCAATTCAACAGCAATCTAGAAGCAATAATCCTGGAACAAATCCTTGCCAAATTTTGCTAAGATTCGCATAAAAATAACTTGAAAAATATCAGCTTCTGATGAAGTCAACAAAAGTCAACATGGTCATCAGAACCTGAAAACAGCTTCTGAAGTGCTACAGTGCTTTCAGCTTCTGATGGCATTTTCAGCTTCTGAATGGCTTCAAAATGGAAAACTCCCAACTCAAGAAATGTTCTAGATGAGGAGATGCTTCTATCCACAACTTTGGTTTTTGCCAAAACATGCAGCCAACACAAAACACTCAACACACATCCTGAGGAGCTGATCATTGGAAATAAGGACAGTCCAAGAAAGACCAGATCAGCATTCTGTCAGAATGAATCTTTGGTTGGACTACTGTCAATGATTGAACCCACAACAGCTGATGAAGCACTTGCAGATGATGGATGGATTGCAGCTATGCAAGAAGAACTGAACCAGTTTCAAAGAAATGATATCTGGGATTTAGTTGCAAGACCAAATCACAAGAACATTATTGGAACAAAATGGGTGTTCAGAAACAAGCTTAATGAACAAGGAGAAGTGATCAGAAACAAAGCAAGACTGGTTGCTCAAGGCTACAGTCAGCAGGAAGGAATAGACTACACTGAGACATTTGCTCCAGTTGCAAGACTGGAAGCAATCAGGTTACTTCTTTCCTATGCAGTTAATCATGATATCATATTATATCAAATGGATGTTAAGAGTGCTTTTTTAAATGGAGTTATTTCTAAAGAAGTTTATGTCAAACAACCTCCTGGTTTTGAAGATGTAAAACATCCAGATTTTGTTTTTAAAATTAAGAAATCTTTATATGGTCTGAAACAAGCTCCCAGAGCTTGGTGTGAAAGACTAAGTAATTTCTTACTTAAAAATGATTTTGTAAGAGGACAAGTTGACAAAACACTCTTTAGAAAAACTCTTAAGAAAGACATCTTAATTGTGCAAATTTATGTTGATGATATCATATTTAGTTCTACTAATGCCACTCTTTGCAAAGAATTTTCCAAGTTAATGCAGGATGAATTTGAAATGAGCATGATGGGAGAATTGAAGTTCTTTCTTGGAATTCAAATCAACCAATGCAAAGATGGAGTGTATGTTCATCAATCTAAATATACAAAGGAGCTTCTGAAGAAGTTCCAGCTTGAAGATTGTAAACTGATGACAACACCAATGCATCCAACCTGCACTTTAAGCAAAGAGGATAATGGCTCAAAGGTAGATCAGAAGCTCTACAGAGGTATGATAGGTTCTCTGTTATACTTAAGTGCTTCTAGGCCAGATATTTTATTTAGTGTATGCTTGTGTGCAAGATTCCAATCAGATCCTAGAGAATCTCATATGACTACTGTCAAGAGAATCTTCAGGTATCTGAAGGGAACAACTAATCTGGGACTTTTGTATAAGAAATCCTTAGATTACAAGTTAGATGGATTCTGTGATGCAGACTATGCTGGGGACAGGATTGAAAGAAAATCCACCAGCGGAAATTGTCAATTTCTTGGTGAGAATCTGATATCCTGGGCCAGCAAAAGACAAGCAACTATTGCTCTGTCAACAGCAGAAGCAGAATACATCTCAGCTGCAAGTTGTTGCACACAACTACTCTGGTTGAAACATCAGTTAGAAGACTATCAGATTCATGAAAACAACATTCCTATTTTCTGTGATAATACTGCTGCAATTTGTTTGTCTAAAAATCCAATTCTACATTCTAGAGCCAAGCATATAGAAATTAAACATCATTTTATAAGAGATTATGTTCAGAAGGGTGTTTTGGATATTCAATTCATTGATACTGATCATCAATGGGCTGACATATTTACAAAACCCCTCACAGAAGACAGATTTAACTTTATTAAAAAGAATCTGAACATGCATTTTATCTCTTGAAAAATTGCTTGACTCTGAATAGAAACTGAGATTCTAAAGTTCATCAGAAGCTAAGACTTATCAGTCACTCACTTTGAGAGCCTGAAGAAGGTTAAGCCTCTGAAAAACTTCAGAGTCTGAGTTTCAGAATTTGAATTTCTGACTTCTGAATCTGTATAGTTATCTAGCTTTTGGTCAGAATTTGATAAGTTATAACTCTGGGAAATGATGAATTAAGCTTTGAAAGTTACACTTTGTCCCTCCTAAAGTCATCAATGTGCAAATGTGTTTTTCTGTTTTCAGTTCTGAAATGCTTTAACAAAAACACAGACATACTTTTATCTTTTCATCATACATGTTCAATTTGGTATCATACATGTTCAGTTTTTCAAACCTATTTAAAAAACTCTGAACAGTTCTGTCTGAAAGAGTTCAGCAGTACTGAACTAAATGCTCTGTTTTTTAGTTTTCTGAAACAGTTCAGTGGTACTGAACAAAATGATCTGTTTTCAGTTTCCTAAAACCAGTTAAGTGGTACTGAATAATACTAGACAGATTGTACTGAACAAAAATGCTCTGAACATTTTTATCTCACACGTTTTCAAACTCTCTTAAAAATCTGGAATTATCTTTTTGTTGATGACAAAAGGGGGTAAAAGTAAACAAGTATTAAGGCTCTGAGCTCAGAACATAAGTTAATTTCTGATTAAAATTAACTTATGAGAACAGTTTATTATCTCTTAGCCTCTGCTTTAATTTCTGTGAGATACATTACAATTTATTGAGTTCAATTGAATTTAAATAACTTGGATAAAACTCAAGGGGAGCTTAGAAACCTCACCATGTGAATTATCAGACTTAGGGGGAGCTTACAAACCTCATACCCTGAAGTTAACTTGTTATTTATAATTCTGAGTGATAATTTCACCTTATTGTTTTAATTAACTTGGATAAGAATCAAGGGGAGCTTGCAACCTCACATTGTGGATTATCAGACTTAGTGGGAGCTTGCAAACCTCATCCTGCAGTCAACTTGTTAATTAAAGTTAACAACAATTCTGAAATTCTCACCTTTTTTGATCTAAACTGAATTTAATTAACCTGGATCAGATTCAGGGGGAGCTTGCAAACCTCACACCCTGCAGTCAACTTGTTAATTACATTAACAACAATTTTCTATTAATACTTGTGTTTGTCATCATCAAAAAGGGGGAGACTGTTGGAACAAAATGTATGAACAACTCTCTTTTGGGTTTTGATGATAACAAAGTGTTAAAAAAAAAAAAGAAAATTGGAATTGCTAATGCTTGATTCTAAGTGTGCAGAACCATGTACTTAAAGTCTGGTATTTAACATTGGTTATGGAAGAACAAGCTAAGAGCAAGAAGGAAATCATAGAAGCTTGTGTTGCAAGTATGAAGCAAATCTGTGTCTGAAGGCAGCTTCTGAAGGTGCGTCTGAAAGCAGCTTCTGAAGACTATGTCTGAACAGTGCGTCTGAAGAAGTGCGTCTGAAGGTCAACGGAAGTCAACGTCTGAAGGCTGGGTCTGAAGTTCAACAAAAGTCAGCGTCTGAACAGTGCGTCTGAAGGGAGCGTCTGATGAACAGTGCTTCTGAAGGGTGCGTCTGAAGAGAGCTTCTGATGAACAGTTCCTGAAGAAGCTTCTGAAGTCTGACTTTTAAGGAAAAGCAACTATCACTGTCAACATTAAATGTCTGTACAAGTTAGAACAGCTCAATGGAATAGTTGCCTCCTTCGAAGAAACATTCTCCAGCTTTTAAGGAAAACAATTCAAAAGTTGTGTGCTCTGTTTTCTGCAGTTTCGCACACAATGTCAGCTGGACATAGCTTCTAGTTTTGCAACGGCTCTTTGGTAGAAACCTGTGATTCTCAACAGCTCTTTTATCCTCTATAAAGGATTGAAGATTTGAAGAAGAAATTACAAGACTCAAGAAACTAAAGACTGAAAAATTATGTGCTCTGTTTTGCTGTCAAATTCGAAAGTCACCAAAAACTCTTAGAAATTCTTACAAACTTCTCATCTTAGAATTTCTTAAGTTTAGAGTCTTAAACTGAGTTGTATTTTGTGAACACCTCTGATATTTTATCAAGTGTTCAACTCAAACTTATTTTCTTTGTAAATCAGTTTGATTCAAGTCTCTTAACTTTGTGTTTTGAGCATAGAAGTCTCTTAACTTTGTGTTTTGAGCATAGAAGTCTCTTGCTAGGTGCTTGAGCATTGGAAGTCTCTTAGCTGTGTTCTTTGAGCAATTGTAATCAGTTGATTATAGTTAAAATCCCTTGTAAGTGACAGGGGGACTAGACTACTTCCGGTTTGTGGAAGGAACTAGTATAAAAACTCTTGTGTCTCTCTTTCCCTCTCTCTTTACTCTTATCCGATGCGAAACAAACTCTGAAAATAGGTTCAGAACTGATCTATATCAGAATATGAACTTAACATAAGTTTTTGAGAAAGGAAAAACAGCCCACACAATTAAACCCCCCCCCCCCCCCCCCCCCCTTCTTGTGTGTTTTCTGACCTTCACCTTCATCCTCCTCCTCTTCAGCTTCGTAGACAGGGAAATCAAAGTTGGGAGAGAGCATAGGGTCACAGTGTTCAATGGGTTTATTGGTGTTCAAACTTTTTTGTATGATTCATGATTAGTTTTAGTAAACAAGTAAATGCAGATATTTGGAAATTGATTAAAGAAAAAAAAAGTTTTTTTTTTGGTTTTTTCTGTTACCATTTTCCAAAAAAAAGCAAAGAATAAAAAGACATAGTCGGGAACAAAATGACCTTTTATTTGATGATGGGAATGCATAAAGCAAAAAGCCCTACAAAAGTTCACTTTCGACTCGGGCGGAACGAAAGGATTTTTTTTAAAAAGACAAGACAACAAAAACACATTAGTTGGACCCATGAGTAACTGAGGGAATGTCAACAGTGACCCAATTGCGGCAAATCCCTCCTTGTGTTTGCACGACCACATCCATTTTCTCTCTTCTGTTTGCACGAGTGTTGTAGGTGCGAGTCGGTTTTGGATGAGGACGTCGGGCCACTTTCTTTGACTGAGGCAGATTGACTTTTTTTTAAAAGAATAAAATGTAAGACTCGGTTTGGAAACTATGAATGCAGTATGATGCATGATTATGCTTATGCAAAAAAAGAAAGATTTGTTATCGAAGGACTTGTCGAAGTAATTGTAAACATCATAGTTTGAACATTTCATTTAAAATAAAATATTACAAACAATCCCCTTTTTAGGAACAAAGCCAAGGGATATGCTCAAAAGTTCATCAATAGAAATCTTGAAAAAAAACTCCGATATCTCAAACTTGAGGATGCCAAGCGATCTCCCATACCGAGCTTGAAAAATCCTCCGGACTAGTCACTAAAGATCCTAGCTTCCTTAAGTTTGTCAAATCCTGGCTTTTGAAGTTGTACTTCTGAGTGTTCCTCTTTGTGAAGTTCATTCCTACGATGTCTACAACAAAACTTGTCTAAGTCCTTCGATAGTTGATGGAAAAATGTTTATGAATGAATGCATGTATGCATGATTATGCTAAAGAAACGAAGAAAACATGGTGAGGTTAAGTCCATAATATTGGAGTCGAGGGTAAACACGCCAATTGGTAAGGACTATGGTTTCACATGTACCTTTATCATGGGTTCTACCAAGTTCCCAAAGTCATTGACCACTTCCGAATATTGTCGGATTACGGGACTACTCCCGGTCAAACGACGTTCGTAGGAAAGTCTCGTTTGAGTGTAGTATCGCGTATCAACCAATTCAAGACTACTCTTGATTAGTCACCGCACTACGTCCTAAAAGGCCAAGATGGGTTAAAGGTAACTCTAAAGGTCCTCAACTTCATAGGTCACTTAAAAATAACAATGCCAAACACGACTACTCATGTCGACATGGTATTACTTTTAAGAGACCTCCATTGAGTGGGGTTATCACATGTGCCACATCCGAAACTCACTCTCGGAAAGACACTTTGATTATACCACCATCCTATCTTATGTTTCCCTCAAGTCCGGGTGTAGGAGTTTGAAGGTGAGAAAAACACAAGAAGAGGGGGTCGAATTGTGTTGGCTTTTTCTTTTCTTTCTCAAAAACTAAGGTTAGTTCAGAATCAGATATAGATCAGATTCTGAAACTATTTTCAGAGTGTTTTGCAGAGGATATAAAGTAAATGAGAGAGAGAGACACACACAAGCAGTTTATCCTGGTTCCTTCCACAATCCGGAAGTAGTCCAGTCCCCTTGTTACTAACAAGAGATTTTCACTATAATCACAAAGATTACAATTTGCTCAAGCACACAGCTAGATACTTCCTTGCTCGGACACACAGTCTAAGACTTCCTTGCTCAAACACACGGTATGAGACTTCCTTGCTTAGACACACAGTCTAAGACTTCGTTGCTCAAACACAAAGTAAGAGACTTTCTATGCTCAAACACAAAGTAAGAGACTTCTGGTTGCTCAAGCACACAGGCGAGAGACTTTGATTCAAACAGATTTACAAAGGAATATGTTTGAGTTGAACACTTGATATACTATCAATGGTGTTCACAAAATACAATACAGGTTCAGACTCTATACTTGAGAAATTCTAAGATAAAAAGGTTTGTAAGAATTTCAAAGTTGTTTGATGACTTTCACATTTGGCAGATTTGTGTTCCAGAAAACAGAGTATTGTTTTCAGTCTTTTTGAGTCTTGTAAACCTTAATCTTCTTCCTTCAAAACTTCAATCCTTTATAGAGAATTAAAGAGCTGTTGAGAAGAGCCAAATTCATCAAAGAGTCATTGTAGTAGAAGCTATGTCCAGCATTAATTCCTTCCCTGACATTGTGTGCGAAACAGAGGAACAGTGGAATGGAATTTGAATTGTTTCCTTAAAACAGGGTAAGTGTTTCGTCCAAGGAGACAACTGTTGCATTGAGCTGTTCTGACTGTACAGTGCTTTACTGTTGACAGTGATAGTTGTTGACTGCTGCGTTTCAGACTTCAGAAGCTTCTCTTCAGAAGCTGGCTTCAGACACTGTTCATCAGAAGATGTCTTCAGACGCAGTTCTTCAGAAGCTAGCTTCAGTCGCACTGTTCATCAGACGCTGTCTTCAGAAGCTGGTCTTCAGAAGCTGTCTTCAGATGCACTATTCATCAGACGCACTCTTCAGAAGCTGGTCTTCAGACGCAGCACAAGCTTCAATTTTTCTTCTGCTCTTAACTTGATCTTTCAGAACTACTGTTAGATACAAATCTTTAATTATATGGTTCTGCACACTAGAATCAAGCATTAGCATATTCAATTTTCTTTTTAACACTTTGTTATCATCAAAACTTAAAAGAGATTTGTTCATACATTTTGTTCCAACAATCTCCCCCTTTTTGATGATGACAAACATAAGTATTAATAGAAAATTGTTGTTAATTTAATTAACAAGTTGACTTCAGGGTCTGAGGTTGTAAGCTCCCCCAAAGTCTGATAATCCACAAGGTGTGGTTTGTAAGCTCCCCCTGAGACTTATCCAGGTTAATTAACTCAGTTTAAGTCAATAATTATGTAAATACATTCAGAATTTAAATAACAAACTGACTTCAGGGTGTGAGGTTTGTAAGCTCCTCCTAAGTCTGATAATTCACAAGGTGAGGTTTGTAAGCTCCCCTTGAGTTTTATCCAAGTTAATTAAATTCAGATTAATTCACAGACTTTAAATTCAGTCTATCTCACAGAATTTAAATAAGAGGCTAAGTGATGAGTTTAAAACAATTCTCCTAAGTTAATTAATTTGCAATAATCAACTTATGTTCTGAGCTCAGAGCCTAAAATACTTGTTACTTTTACTCTCCCTTTTGTCATCAACAAAAAGAAAATTCAGGAATTTTAAGACACAAGAGAGTTTAAAACGTGAGATAAAAATGTTCAGAGCATTTTGTTCTGTACCACTGAACTGTTTCAGACACAATTGTTCAGAGCATTTTGTTCAGTACCACTGAACTGTTTCAGACAGAATTGTTCAGAACATATGGTTCAGTACTACTGAACTTTTTCAGCCAGAATTGAGAGTTTAAAACTGGGTCTGAAAACGGAACATATAAGATGAGAAATTGAAAGTGTGACTGTGTTTTGAGTGTTTTTGTTAAAACATTTCAGAAAATGAAAACAGAAAAACATTGAACACATTTGCACATTGATGACTTTAGGAGGGGCAAAGTACAACTTTCAAAGCTTAATTCATCACTGCCCAGCAGTTATAGCTTATCAGATTCTAACCATGTGTTAGACAACAGTTCAGATTCACTCTCATTAGTGGGTCACGTGTAAAGTGTCCACTTATAATGAGTTTTATCAGAAGTCAAAAATTCAGATCCTGAAACTCAGATTCTGATGTCTTCAGAAGCTGAACTTTCTTCAGACTCTCAAAGTGAGTGTCTGTTAAGTCTTAGCTTCTGATGAACATCAGATTCTCAGTTTCTATTCAGAGTCAAGCAATTTTTCCAGAGATAAAATACATGTTCAGATTCTTTTTAATAAAGTTAAATCTATCTTTTGAACATAATCTCTAATAAAATGATTTTTAATTTCAATATGCTTGGCTCTTGAATGTAGAATTGGATTTTTAGACAAACAGATTGCAGTAGAATTATCAAAAAGATGGGTATGTTGTTTTCATGAATCTGATAGTCTTTCACATTGGTGTAGAAGCTGTTAAGTATAACAGAGAACAAAACATACCTCTGTTGAGCTTCTGATCTACCTCTCCTTGTTCATTCAGTTTGTTTCTGAACACCCATTTTTGTTCCAACAATGTTCTTGATTGGCTTTAGGAGAAGTGTCAGATACAGAGAGGTTTTTCAGCTACTTGAGGATTTTCAGCTTCTGGACATACTTCAAACTCAGAAATCTGTTCAGGTTCTGAAGTGTCCATTGAGAGCTGAAGATCTGCAGAGCTCTCAATAACTCAGTACCAATGATCTAGTCTTTGTGGTTTCCTCCAGATCCCACGGTTCCTCCCTCTTTAATGGTCAGGGTTTGGAACATAGACTTTCCTTCTGTCATGTAATTCCAGCAACCACTGTCCAGGTACTGTAACACCCCGTTTTCCCAACTTGAAAATTTCATTTAAAATAAATCAGAGTTTCAACCTTGACGGGATGTCGCACTTCGTTTACAATTTATAAATAGGATAATTTGCTATTTATTTCAAAACAGACTTTTCAATAACGTCAAAACCATCGCAGCGGAAATTCAACTTCATAATTAAATCTAAACATCATTAGGCACAAGGCCACATCAAAAACAACGTAGTTTAAAACTCCACTAAATGTGGTTCAACATCAGTTTGAAATTAAAATACATAGCACATGAATTCATCAAAAAGTTTCCCATCCCGTTACATATCAGAGCGACTCCTAATGACACGAGGAATCAACTCACTTCAGCGGTTACTCCTGGTTATCTGCACGTTACCCACGTAGAGGCAACATTCAAACAGAAGGGGTGAGATTCACATTCAATAAACATAAGTACATAATTCATAAAGATGAATTTAACATTTCACATAAACATCATCAAACAACACCATCAAATCTTATACATACATCACACATACACATCATAATCTCACCTCTCAATGCAACATCAAATACAATAACATCGACCGACTCAACAATGCAACATCACTGACTCAAGTATGCAACATGCATGTGGTACCAATTCATCGCAAAATATGTCATAATAGGACATGTCGGGCATACACCCCCATCGTAAATGTCATATAGACATGTCGGGCATACACCCCCATCACTTAATTCATAATGTCATAATAGACATGTCGGGCATACACCCCCATCACTTAATGCATATGTACTGGACTCGACAATGCAACATTTACAACAAATACAACGTCAACAACAACTTCATTATCATATACATCATCATCGTTATCATCATCATCACAACAAAGCATTATCACAGCACATCGTTATCATCACACATCATTATCACAACACATCATTATCACAATTATCAACAACTTTCATGTTTATACCAAAGACCAATTTAAAACGGAGACGTGTGAAAAAGACGCAAAAACATGAAACAGAGAATGCTGTCACCGTACAATTTCACTAAGACCTCCTTGGAGTATTTTCATCATAACTCAAAAACTAAAAGTCATTTTCACGTCAAACCAAAGCCACTGGAAAGCTAACAAAATTATCTAAAACCTTCATGTTTACACCCAAGGCCAATTCTGTACCGATCAATACCAGTTTTCGTTTCAAATTCGGAAAAGTTGTGCAGAGAGTCCATAAAAATTCACTGTGACCTACGTGCAGTAATTTGACCATAACTCAAGTTCTATAAATCGTTTTGACGTCAGACCAACGGCATTAGAAAACTAACATCCATACCTACAACTTTTGTGTTTACACCTAAGACCAATTCTGTACCGATCAATACCAGTTTTTATTTCAAAATTCGGGGCAGAGATAAGAAAACTCAGGAAAAGCAACTTTAACATCAAAATCATCCAACAACTCATTCATCTGACACATGTTTATGAACATTCAAAACTTCATCAATTTATGCATAAGCATGGCACCAATCAGTAACAACACCATAGAATCACAACAAAATCAACATCTCAACATAGAAATCATCAATTTAACATTCCATCATTAGTTTATCATAATCAACAACCCTAATTCCCAAATTCACCAACATCAACATGTTAAATCAAAATTTAGGGATTATGGAACTTAGATTTATAGAAGCTAGTCCCACCCTTACCTTGTTATGAAGAAATCGCCCCCTTCAGCTTTTCCTCTTCTCAAGTTCTTCACCTTCTTCCTTGGCTCTGCTTCTCCTCTTTTCTCTTCTCTGTTTCACGTGAAAACACAACAAATGAAACCTCTTCACGCGTATACCTTTTTTTCTATTCCACTTCCCTCTTTCTTAATTTCCCATAATGCCCTTAATGCCATTTTAATTCTATTTAATCTATTAAATTATATTAATTCATTATAATTCAATAAAATAATAAAATTAAATTCTAGGCGTTACAACTCTCCCCAACTTATAAAATTTTCGTCCTCGAAAATGTACCTCATGCAAATAACTCTGGATAAGACTCCAACATCTTGCTTTCCAGCTCCCACGTCAAGCTTTCACCAGTTGGTCCTCCCCAAACAACTTTCACGAGAGGAATCTCTTTGCCCCTCAACTTCTTCATCTCACGGCCTTCAATCCTCAGTGGTAATGTCTCCACCGTAAGATTGTCCCTAACCTGCACATCATCTCTCGGAATCACATGAGAGGGATCTGCAACATACTTCCGAAGTTGCGACACGTGAAACACATCATGCAAATTTGAAAGATGCGGTGGTAATCCCACTCTATAAGCAACTGTTCCTATCCTTTCTGATATCTGATAAGGACCAATGAACTTCGGAGTCAGCTTCTTCGATTTCAATGCACGTCCAACACCAGTCATCGGAGTGACTCTCAAAAACACATGATCACCTTCTTGGAACTCAAGGTCTTTTCTTCGCTTATCATGATAACTTTTCTGCCGACTCTGCGATGCTTTCATCTTCTCTTGTATCAATTTGACCTTCTCAGTAGTTTGCTGAATAATTTCTGGTCCCACAATTGCACTCTCACCAGCCTCGAACCAACACAAAGGAGTTCTGCACCTCCTACCATACAATGCCTCAAAAGGTGCCATTCCAATGCTAGAATGGTAACTGTTGTTATAAGTGAACTCTATCAACGGTAGATGACTATCCCAAGCTCCACCCTGCTCAAGAACACATATTCTCAACAAATCTTCGAGTGATTGAATCGTCCTTTCCGACTGACCATCTGTTTGCGGATGATAAGCCGAGCTCAACCTCAATTTAGAACCCAATGCTTCCTGCAAACTCTTCCAAAATCTAGAAGTAAATCTTGGATCTCTGTCTGACACAATACTCGACGGAACACCATGCAACTTCACAATCTCTCGAATGTAAATCTCTGCCAACTGCGACACAGGATAACTAATATTTATCGGAAGGAAATGCGCAGACTTCGTCAACCTATCCACAATCACCCAAATTGAATCATGTCCTCTCTGAGTATTCGGCAAACTCGTCACAAAATCCATGGATATACTATCCCACTTCCACTCTGGCACATCCAACGGTGTCAACAACCCAGCAGGTTTCTGATGCTCAACCTTCGACTTCTGACAAGTCAAACATGAATACACAAATTGAGCCACATCTCGCTTCAAACCAGACCACCAAAACAGCTTCTTCAAATCATGATACATTTTTGTAGCTCCCGGATGAATACTCAAGCTACTTCTGTGACTTTCCTCAAGAATCATCTTCTTCATCTCATCGTTATCAGGTATACAAATTCTGCCTCTAAACCTCAACACTCCTTGATCATCAATTTTGAAATCACTACCCTCAGCCTCATTCATCAAATCCACCAACTTCACATCTACTTTCTGAGCTTCTCTGATATTACTCAAAAATTCATTGTTAATCTTCAACATACCCAACTTCACACTCTGAGGTGCCAATTCACAAACCAAACTCATATCTCTGAATTGTTCAAGCAACTCAAACTCTTTAACCATCATAGCAGACATATGCAAGGTTTTCCTGCTCAAAGCATCAGCAACAACGTTAGCTTTACCTGGATGATAATTCAGTCCAAAATCGTAATCCTTCAACAGTTCAAGCCATCTTCGCTGCCTCATATTTAGCTCCTTCTGATCAAATAGATACTTCAAACTTTTATGATCACTAAACACCTCAAATCTTGAACCATATAAATAGTGTCTCCAAATCTTCAGCACAAATACCACTGCGGCCAACTCAAGATCATGCGTAGGATAGTTCCGTTCATGAATTCTCAACTGTCTTGATGCATAAGCCACTACTTTACCATCTTGCATAAGCACACCACCTAATCCCAACTTGGACGCGTCACAATACACCACAAAAGGCTCATCTGGCTTCGGCAAAATCAAGATTGGAGCCGTCGTCAAACGCTGCTTCAATTCATTAAAACTGGTTTCACAATGAACATCCCACACAAAAGCTTTACCTTTACAAGTCAACTGCGTCAACGGAAGTGCAATCCTCGAAAATCCTTCTATAAATCTGCGATAATATCCAGCCAAACCAAGGAAACTTCTAATCTCAGTCACCGACTTAGGGGTCTCCCATTGTGATACTGCTTCCACTTTAGATGGGTCAACCGCAATACCACTACCTGAAATAATGTGGCCAAGAAAACTCACCTCTTTCAACCAAAATTCACACTTTGATAACTTGGCATACAGCTTCTTCTCTTTCAACACTTGCAACACAATCTTCAAATGCTCCGCATGATCTTCCTCGTTACAGTTGAAACAGACAACGTCATTAAACTTACAATCTGCAACTACATGCCCTTTCTTGCCACAGCGGAAACATCTTTTCACTTCAACATTGCAAGTAGTACTCTTATGACCCTTCTTCACCTTTTCAATTTTCAGCAAGAATCACCCAACTTCAAACACAATTATATCTTCCAATACAGACCTCCCAAGCACAAAATTATATTCCAAAATGAAGGGAATTTCGTGTAGATTCCAGAACTTCAAGAATCTCCCAAATCCGAGTTACGAGTAAAAAGTTATCATCCTTGCAATGGGACTGGTCCAGAATTCCCGTATGCAGAATTTTCCAAAAATCAGCATCAGACCCAAACATTAAAATGCACTTTTCTTCCTCTTCACAAACTTCCTGAAGACAAATCTTATATGCAAACTGTAGGGAATTTCTTGAGCTTTCCAAAAAGTCCAGAATCGCTTCCATCAGAAACACGAGTAAAAAGTTATGCCCCTTTTACTGACAGCTGCTCCATAATTGTAAAAATCAGAATTTGAGGTTGATGAACATAAGTCCCATCTCTCCCTCTCGCTTCCAAGATCTACCAACATCCTTTCTTTTCATCCAACTACGAAAATCACCCGAATTTAATCCAACTACACTCAAGACATACCATCTACCGAATTAATCCATCAACTATCACTTCCATTGGAATAATTCCTCATTCTCAATTAATTCACCATCCATAATCTACACACATCTCAAACTCGACTGATACGAATTCATGAGTCCATACTCTCGCCGGTTCCCAACAACATCGCTTCAATAACGTTTGCACTCTTACAATCAACATCACCTCGAACCAACTTCTACATACTATCAACACGTCCGGGAGGCAAGCTTCTCCCCCACTTATTCCAAACCAACTCCTGCAGACAACGACTATGAGCTAACAAACAAGTACCGACAGTGTTTCACACACATGTCGAGTACTAAGGGACAAACAACATTAGACAACATTGGCCGGACAGACCGACCTGCTCTGATACCAATTGTAACACCCCGTTTTCCCAACTTGAAAATTTCATTTAAAATAAATCAGAGTTTCAACCTTGACGGGATGTCGCACTTCGTTTACAATTTATAAATAGGATAATTTGCTATTTATTTCAAAACAGACTTTTCAATAACGTCAAAACCATCGCAGCGGAAATTCAACTTCATAATTAAATCTAAACATCATTAGGCACAAGGCCACATCAAAAACAACGTAGTTTAAAACACCACTAAATGTGGTTCAACATCAGTTTGAAATTAAAATACATAGCACATGAATTCATCAAAAAGTTTCTCATCCCGTTACATATCAGAGCGACTCCTAATGACACGAGGAATCAACTCACTTCAGCGGTTACTCCTGGTTATCTGCACGTTACCCACGTAGAGGCAACATTCAAACAGAAGGGGTGAGATTCACATTCAATAAACATAAGTACATAATTCATAAAGATGAATTTAACATTTCACATAAACATCATCAAACAACACCATCAAATCTTATACATACATCACACATACACATCATAATCTCACCTCTCAATGCAACATCAAATACAATAACATCGACCGACTCAACAATGCAACATCACTGACTCAAGTATGCAACATGCATGTGGTACCAATTCATCGCAAAATATGTCATAATAGGACATGTCGGGCATACACCCCCATCGTAAATGTCATATAGACATGTCGGGCATACACCCCCATCACTTAATTCATAATGTCATAATAGACATGTCGGGCATACACCCCCATCACTTAATGCATATGTACTGGACTCGACAATGCAACATTTACAACAAATACAACGTCAACAACAACTTCATTATCATATACATCATCATCGTTATCATCATCATCACAACAAAGCATTATCACAGCACATCGTTATCATCACACATCATTATCACAACACATCATTATCACAATTATCAACAACTTTCATGTTTATACCAAAGACCAATTTAAAACGGAGACGTGTGAAAAAGACGCAAAAACATGAAACAGAGAATGCTGTCACCGTACAATTTCACTAAGACCTCCTTGGAGTATTTTCATCATAACTCAAAAACTAAAAGTCATTTTCACGTCAAACCAAAGCCACTGGAAAGCTAACAAAATTATCTAAAACCTTCATGTTTACACCCAAGGCCAATTCTGTACCGATCAATACCAGTTTTCGTTTCAAATTCGGAAAAGTTGTGCAGAGAGTCCATAAAAATTCACTGTGACCTACGTGCAGTAATTTGACCATAACTCAAGTTCTATAAATCGTTTTGACGTCAGACCAACGGCATTAGAAAACTAACATCCATACCTACAACTTTTGTGTTTACACCTAAGACCAATTCTGTACCGATCAATACCAGTTTTTATTTCAAAATTCGGGGCAGAGATAAGAAAACTCAGGAAAAGCAACTTTAACATCAAAATCATCCAACAACTCATTCATCTGACACATGTTTATGAACATTCAAAACTTCATCAATTTATGCATAAGCATGGCACCAATCAGTAACAACACCATAGAATCACAACAAAATCAACATCTCAACATAGAAATCATCAATTTAACATTCCATCATTAGTTTATCATAATCAACAACCCTAATTCCCAAATTCACCAACATCAACATGTTAAATCAAAATTTAGGGATTATGGAACTTAGATTTATAGAAGCTAGTCCCACCCTTACCTTGTTATGAAGAAATCGCCCCCTTCAGCTTTTCCTCTTCTCAAGTTCTTCACCTTCTTCCTTGGCTCTGCTTCTCCTCTTTTCTCTTCTCTGTTTCACGTGAAAACACAACAAATGAAACCTCTTCACGCGTATACCTTTTTTTCTATTCCACTTCCCTCTTTCTTAATTTCCCATAATGCCCTTAATGCCATTTTAATTCTATTTAATCTATTAAATTATATTAATTCATTATAATTCAATAAAATAATAAAATTAAATTCTAGGCGTTACAGGTACCATGACTTCCCCTTTTGTTTGGCTCTTAATCATATCTACAACAGAAATAATTTTAGACCTAGGTACCCATATGGGTCCTCTTGGGTTAGTTCTGAAAGGTTTACTCTTTTGTTGCACCTTATGTCTGGAGTTATAAGACTCAGACTTGTTCAGATACCTTGGATATGAATCCTTTAATCTTGAATAAGTCTTAGTATCAGACACTGAGTTCTTCAGAACCTGAGCTTTCAATGGTGTTGACTCAGATTTCTTCAGAACCTTAGACTTGAAGGTCTTTGGTTCTGAGCTTTTTAGAGTCTGAACCTTTGAAGACTTTGGTTCTGTTTTCTTCAGAACTTTGGACTTAATTGTCTTTGATTCTGATTTGTTCCGAATCTTGGATTCAGAAGTAGTAGGTTCTGATTTGTTAAGAACTTCAGTTTTGCCTGCTCCTAACACAAAGCAAACTTTCTGACCTTTCTTAATACAATAAGAATCAAATGACAGATTGGCTTTCTTTTGTATCCTTTGTCTGACATTCTGAGATTTAAAAGGTTTTGTATAAACTGGTTTAGTATCTTTTGAAGATTTCATAAACACAACCTTTTGAAAATTTGAGTCTGAATTTTTCAGATTCTGAGACTTGCTTGCCTTAGGTTCTGAACTCTTCAGACTTTGAACCTTTTCAGATTTAAAGTCTGTTTTCCTCATAGTCTTAGACTTAAAACCTTTTCGTTTAGACTTTGGAAAATCTTTAGATTCTGCCTTCATCTTTCCCTTAGGTTTAGAAGTTTTGGATTCTGAGTTGTTCAGAACTTCAGACTCAGCTGTCTCAATTTCTGGTAAATTCTGTTTCTCAGAAATCTCAGATGCAGGTACAAAGCACACCTCAGTGCCTTTCATAATATCTCTAGAAAATGGTAGAATTGTTTCTGTTGAATGATTGAATGGATCATTCTTGAACCCAATTCATTCTCCTCTGTTTCTGTTAATATTATAAATCATAGAAGCAACTTTACTTCTGTTGATTCCAGTTAGGATAAAATCCTGAAGAGCAATTTCATGTTCACTTGGAACTTCATCAGGTTTCTTATGAACCATTTGAAATTCTGGCCAGGCAAAGATACTTAACTGGTTCTGGTTCTGAATAAAAAACTTAGCAGGTTCTGATCAGAACTTAGCACAATTATAAAAGCAAATAATCAGCAGGAATATAAAGTGCAGGAAAGCTAAAAACACAAAAGGTTTGTTAACCCAGTTCGGAGTAAACACCTCCTACTCTGGGGGATACCAATCCAGGAAGGAATTCCACTATAGGAATTAATCCTTATGACTCAAGACACTGACTCCCAGTTCCCAGCCTAAGCAATTAACTTCCTCCTAGTCTTGAATTCTACCCAACACGTTGAGTATTAGAGACCACTAACTTCCTATTCAAGTAACTAAACCCAGTTACTGAAACCCTTAATCAAAGACACTCTGTTTTTCAGAAAACTTCAAAAACACAACTTCATTCGTACCTAGAGGCTTAGAATGAATTACAACTCAATAACAATCCTAAACCAACTCAAAGCAAATGAGTGGCGTACAAAAAATAAAGCAAAAGCTTAAAAACAACTAAGACTCAATTCTCTGATCTTAAACTCTATAAATCGTGTCTTGAATAGCAGCAGCCCTCCTCTATTTATAGCCTTCAGTCTTGTAGAATAAAATAACAAACTAATCTTTCTGATTTGATTTGTTACTGAAATAAGATTGGTCCAATCAAGTAACAAATAAAACTGTTTTGTATCTTTGAAAGATTTAAAACAGAAAATACGAATTTCATATCTTTGAACCAAATCTTCAATAAAATCTTCTCCAAATAATTCAGCATTCTAGAAGCCATATGCGTGGATAAATCTTCAATAAATCTTGCAAAGATTCGCGTAGAAATAACTTGAAAATAACCAGCTTCTGATGAAGTCAACAGAAGTCAACGCGGGCATCAGAACCTGAACCAGCTTCTGAAGTGCTACAGTGCTTCTGATGTAGCACGCAGCTTCTGATGGAATTTCCAGCTTCTGAACAGCTTCAAATGGAAAAACTTGCAACTGAAGAAATGTTCTACATATGGAGATGCTTCTATTCAACACATTGGTTTTGCCAAAACATGCAGCCAACACCAAAAGACTCAACAATCTCCCCCTTTGGCAAAATTTTTGGCTAAAACCATCCAAGTTCTTCAATCTCCCAAAAAATCAGCTCAGCAATGAAGAACTCCACAATAAAATAACATAGAGATAGGCAGCGGATAAACACACTCTGTTTGCTATGTTAAACATTAAAACTCAATCAGTTTCAATCTCCTGAACCCTGATACACATGCAGCTTCTGATGCACTTGAAGCACACAAAACACAGTAACTGATCAACTCCTGATCATCACAAACTCTCCCTGAAGCTTTTCAAACACATAGCAGACTAATCAGCTTCATAACACTCCCCCTGCAACTCAGCTTCTCACAAAAACCACAAAAACTCCCCTTGACTTCTGAACAGCAGTGCCTTATGAGACAAGTAACTTTTGAAACTGAAAACACTTCAGGAATACATTATCACTCAGGAATTTAATTAACTTGAACTCCCCCTGAGACACACACTCCCCCTCAAACACATGTGCACTGCATTGGTTCTGAATTCTGAAAAATTCTTCTGTCAGCTTCTGAAACATAGAGTTCTGATGGAACAGACTCTGAACAGCTCTTGCCTGAACTTAAACACAAGTTTTTCTCCCCCTTTTTAGCCACAAAATTATGACAAAGCTCAGTCTTCACATAGGGTTTAAAAACTTCACACTTAGGTCTCCAAACTTTCTTGATTTTGCTCTTGTTCACAGCTGGTTCAACTTTTCTGTGTTGCAAATGTTTGGGATAACCATGCAATTTGTAACAAAAAGGTTTAATGTGACCCTTTTTACCACAATGATGACAAACCCAAGGTTGATTCCTTCTTTTGTTTGTGTTAAACTTCTGGGAATGCATCTGAGCATGTTTCTGAGGTAGCATCTGAACTTGCTTCTGAGGCTGCTTCTGAGGTTGCATTTGAGCTGGCTTCTGAGCTTTCTTCTGAGATTGCATCTGTGGTCTCCTCTTTGATGTTCCAACCATAGAATCATACGATTCAGAAGCAGGTACAAATTGACTAACATGATTTTTCTCCTTGAGCTTCAGACTCTGATCAACATAACCTAACCCAGTTTTTCCTTGCTTCTGAACATCCAGAATTTCCTCCAACTTATCAGTAGCAGAGTTCATCATCCTAACTTGCTTCTTCATCTGATCAAGTTGAGAATTCAGTTGGTTAACTTCTTCTTTTAGATCAGAGTTTTGTACCAAAAGCTCACCCTTCTCAGCCTCCAGTTGACAAATGGCCTTCTTCTGATCCACTACTTGCTTGCAAACTTCTAAACTTCGGATGTGTAGATTCTTGTAATTTTCAGACAGTTCATCATATGAGAGGTTTGCAACTTCAGACGCAGATGAGGCTACAGACTCTGAGTCAGACTCAGAAAATGTCTCAGACTCTGAAAATGCATCAGACTTTGAGCTAGCTCCTGAGTTTTGTTTTAACCTTACCATCAGGCCTGTATCAACCTTAGCAGATTTACTCTCAGCATCTTCTTCAGAATCATCATCAGACCATAAAGCAGCTAGGCTCTTCTTCTTCTGCTTCTTAATAAAAGTAGGACATTCTATCTTGACATGTCCAAAGCCCTCACACTCAAAGCACTGCACACCTTGTGATTGTTTACTATTTTCTTCAGTCTTGGTCCTTTTTAAATCACTATGAGGCTTGCTTTTGTTGAACCTGATATTCTGACCCTTAGATTTGGACTTTCTATCAACAAGCTTCAGAATCTTATCAAACTGTCTCCCCAGCACCCCAAGTGCTTCTGATAAGTCATCATCATACTCTTCAGACTCTTGGTGATCACCAGCTTCAGAATTGACTGCAAGAGCAATTCCTTTCCCTTTCTTTTCAGGCTGTTTGCAGAAAGCACTTTCAAAATTTAACAAAGAACCAATAAGCTCCTCAACCTTCATAGTGGTAATGTCATGAGCCTCCTCAATTGCTGTCACCTTCATATCAAATCTTCTGGGCAGGGACCTGAGGATTTTTCTCACTAACTTCTCATCTGACATCTTCTCTCCAAGAGAATCAAATGAATTGGCCATATCCAGCACATTCATGTAAAAATCCTGAATGGATTCATCTTCCATCATCTTCAGGTTCTCAAACTTTGTTGTGAGTAGTTGAAGTCTGGATAGCTTAACCTTAGAGGTTCCTTCATGAGTGATTTTCAATATTTCCCAAGCATCCTTTGCCACAGTACATTGCTTGATGAGTCTGAACATGTTTCTATCAACACCATTGAAAATAGCATTCAAAGCCTTTGAGTTTCCATGTGACAGATCATCTTCTGCTTTGGTCCACTCCTCTTCAGGCTTCAGAACCTCAGTCTTGTTTCCATCTTTGTCCAAAACCACAGGATGATCCCAGCCTTTAATCACAGCCTTCCAAGTTCTGCTGTCAATGGATTTCAGGAATGCACACATCCTTGATTTCCAGTACTCATAATTGGTGCCATCAAGTAGGGGTGGTCTGTTGACAGGGCCTCCTTCTCTCTCCATAAAGCCAGACATTATTAACTCTGGATCTCACCCAAATTACAGGCAGGGTGCCTGCTCTGATGCCAATTGAAATTCTGGCCAGGCAAAGATACTTAACTGGTTCTGGTTCTGATTAAAAAACTTAGCAGGTTCTGATCAGAACTTAGCACAATTATAAAAGCAAATAATCAGCAGGAATATAAAGTGCAGGAAAGCTAAAAACACAAAAGGTTTGTTAACCCAGTTCGGAGTAAACACCTCCTACTCTGGGGGATACCAATCCAGGAAGGAATTCCACTATAGGAATTAATCCTTATGACTCAAGACACTGACTCCCAGTTCCCAGCCTAAGCAATTAACTTCCTCCTAGTCTTGAATTCTACCCAACACGTTGAGTATTAGAGACCACTAACTTCCTATTCAAGTAACTAAACCCAGTTACTGAAACCCTTAATCAAAGACACTCTGTTTTTCAGAAAACTTCAAAAACACAACTTCATTCGTACCTAGAGGCTTAGAATGAATTACAACTCAATAACAATCCTAAACCAACTCAAAGCAAATGAGTGGCGTACAAAAAATAAAGCAAAAGCTTAAAAACAACTAAGACTCAATTCTCTGATCTTAAACTCTATAAATCGTGTCTTGAATAGCAGCAGCCCTCCTCTATTTATAGCCTTCAGTCTTGTAGAATAAAATAACAAACTAATCTTTCTGATTTGATTTGTTACTGAAATAAGATTGGTCCAATCAAGTAACAAATAAAACTGTTTTGTATCTTTGAAAGATTTAAAACAGAAAATACGAATTTCATATCTTTGAACCAAATCTTCAATAAAATCTTCTCCAAATAATTCAGCATTCTAGAAGCCATATGCGTGGATAAATCTTCAATAAATCTTGCAAAGATTCGCGTAGAAATAACTTGAAAATAACCAGCTTCTGATGAAGTCAACAGAAGTCAACGCGGGCATCAGAACCTGAACCAGCTTCTGAAGTGCTACAATGCTTCTGATGTAGCACGCAGCTTCTGATGGAATTTCCAGCTTCTGAACAGCTTCAAATGGAAAAACTTGCAACTGAAGAAATGTTCTACATATGGAGATGCTTCTATTCAACACATTGGTTTTGCCAAAACATGCAGCCAACACCAAAAGACTCAACACCATTTCTCTGAGTTCTCTAACTTCTTCATCAATCTCATTGATGTGAATCTGAAGTTGGAGATTCTCATCAGCCAGCAAGTTATGTTTCATTTTCAAAGATTTTAATTGACTTAACTTGCTTCTAAGATGGTTCATAAGATCCTTAACTGTATCAACAAGTTCAGATCGAGTGAGTTCAGAATATACCTCATCTTCTTCTTCAGAGTCTGATCCCGACTCTTCATCAGAAGATGTTGTAGCAATCAGAGCTGCATTTGCTTCTTCTTCATCTTCATTCTCAGACTCAGATTCATTGTCAAGCTCTTCCCATGTAGCCATAAGACTCTTCTTGAATCTGTCTTTGAAGTTGCTTGATTTTGAGTTGGTCTTCTGGATTTCTCCTTTGATTTGTCCTTTTGAAGATCTAGACAATCAACTATCAAATGACCAGTTTTCTTGCAGTTGTAGCAACCTTTCAATTCTTCCTTCTTGGAACCAGATTCTTTGAAGTTGCTGCTCCTGTTAGAAGATTTATTTTGTCTCTTCATCAAGTACTGAATTCTTTTAGAAAGCTTTTCCAGCTCCTCAGCTTCTGAATCTTCTTCAGAATTTCCCTTAGGAAATTCTTCATTAGATTCTATAGCTTTTAATGACTTTCCTTTAGATTTCAGTGCTATAGACTCAGATTTTCTAACAGGTTCATCTTCATTGAGTCCTAGTTCATGCACTTTGAGAGAGCTTATAAGATCTTCAATACTTAGAGTATTTAGATCTTAAGCTTCCTCAATAGCAGTCACTTTAGATCTCCATTTAGGTGGCAAACTTCTTAGGATCTTGTTCACATGATCAGCAATAGTATAGCTTTTCTTGAGAACCTGAAGTCCAGAAACCAGAGTCTGAAATCTTGAGAACATAGTCTCAATATTTTCATCCTCCTTCATTCTGAACAGCTCATACTGCTAAACCAGAAGATTTGCTTTTGCTTCTCTAACCTTCTTGTTTCCTTCATAGTTAGAGCAGAGAGAGGTGAAGATGGCTTTTGTTGTTGATTTATCACTCAGCTTCAAGTATTCATTGTGGGGCAGAGAGTCCACAATAATACCTCTTACATTGTGATGCTTTCTGTAGATCTTTCTTTCAGCATCAGTAAGGCTTCTTCTGTTAACAGGTACTCCTTCTTCATCAACTGGTATAGTTATACCATCTTCAATGATGTCCCATAGACTATTATCTATTCCAATGATATGACTATACATTTTGCTTTTCCACCATGAAAATTTCTCAAGATAACCAGTAAACATAGGAGGTTTATGGTGTGAGTGAGATTGCTTGTCATAGTCACCACCACCACTTCGGGATGTGGATTCATCAGATACACCAGAAGCCATGTTTTTCTCAGGATCTTTACTGACTCACTGTTAAGTGATTGAATATCAGAACCGGAGCTCTGATACCAATTGAAGGTAAGAAAAACACAAGAAGGGGGGTTGAATTGTGTTGGCTTTTTCTTTTCTTTCTCAAAAACTAAGGTTAGTTCAGAATCAGATATAGATCAGATTCTGAAACTATTTTCAGAGTGTTTTGCAGCGGATATAAAGTAAATGAGAGAGAGAGAGACACAAGCAGTTTATCCTGGTTCCTTCCACAATCTGGAAGTAGTCCAGTCCCCTTATTACTAACAAGAGATTTTCACTATAATCACAAAGATTACAATTTGCTCAAGCACACAGCTAGAGACTTCCTTGCTCGGACACACAGTCTAAGACTTCCTTGCTCAAACACACAGTATGAGACTTCATTGCTTAGACACACAGTCTAAGACTTCCTTGCTCAAACATAAAGTAAGAGACTTTCTATGCTCAAACACAAAGTAAGAGACTTCTGGTTGCTCAAGCACACAGGCGAGAGACTTTGATTCAAACAGATTTACAAAGGAATATGTTTGAGTTGAACACTTGATATACTATCAATGGTGTTCACAAATACAATACAGGTTCAGACTCTATACTTAAGAAATTCTAAGATAAAAAGGTTTGTAAGAATTTCAAAGTTGTTTGATGACTTTCATATTTGGCAGATTTGTGTTCCAGAAAATAGAGTATTGTTTTCAGTCTTTTTGAGTCTTGTAAACCTTAATCTTCTTCCTTCAAAACTTCAATCCTTTATAGAGAATTAAAGAGCTGTTGAGAAGAGCCAAATTCATCAAAGAGTCGTTGTAGTAGAAGCTATGTCCAACATTAATTCCTTCCCTGACATTGTGTGCGAAACAGAGGAACAGTGGAATGGAATTTGAATTGTTTCCTTAAAACAGGGTAAGTGTTTCATCCAAAGAGACAACTGTTGCATTGAGTTGTGCTGAGTGTACAGTGCTTTATTGTTGACAGTGACAGTTGTTGACTGCTACATTTCATACTTCAGAAGCTTCTTTTCAGAAGCTGGCTTCAGACACTGTTCATCAGAAGCTGTCTTCAGACGCAGTTCTTCAGAAGCTAGCATCAGACGCAATGTTCATCAGACGCTGTCTTCAGAAGCTGTCTTCAGACGCACTGTTCATCAGACGCAGTCTTCAGAAGCTGGTCTTCAGACGCAGCAGAAGCTTCAATTTTTCTTCTGCTCTTAACTTGATCTTTCAGAACTACTGTTAGATACCAATCTTTAAGTATATGGTTCTGCACACTAGAATCAAGCATTAGCATATCCAATTTTCTTTTTAACACTTTGTTATCATCAAAACTTAAAAAAGATTTGTTCATACATTTTGTTCCAACAGACTTATCTCACCACTCACGTAAAAAGATAAACATTTAAGCACGTA
This sequence comes from Medicago ruthenica, assembly GCA_018208015.1. Classification (NCBI taxonomy): domain Eukaryota; kingdom Viridiplantae; phylum Streptophyta; class Magnoliopsida; order Fabales; family Fabaceae; genus Medicago; species Medicago ruthenica. The sequence continues at coordinate 27,424,066 of CM031376.1, forward strand.
TTTACAATTACAAATAAGAATAAAGCATAAAGATAAAGAAAAACTAGATAGGTTTAACCCACTTAGGATGTTGTCCCCAGTGAAGTCGTCATTTTTCTGTCGCAGTGATTTTTGGATATCAAGCTATTAGTTAGCATTGACTCGCAATTTTAAGTTCACCACCGATCTTTTATTTTTCCGAGGAAAAGGGAGAAAGTTCGAAAAACCCTATTTTTTGAGAGATCAAAGTCCGGGGGTTGGTTACGCAAAGGGAAGGTATTAGCACCCTAAACGTCTATAGTACTCTATAGGAACCTCTCGTTTTTATTTATCTTTATGCTAAATTGATTATTTGTTTGTAAAATAAGAGTTATCTGCTGCAATGACTGCAATTGAATTAGCTGCTTCAAATGGTTTCAACAATATTTGGTTAGAATCTGATTCTCAATTAGTCATCCAAGCCTTCAGGTCTAACTATATTGTCCCTTGGGGCTTAAGAAACAGATGGGAAAACTGTTTAAGCATTATTCAGAGTAGGAGATTTTGTGCCTCCCATATCTATAGGGAAGGAAATGTTTGTGCTGACAGTTTCGCTAATTTTGGTTTAAATCTGCCTACCTTGGATCTTTTTTGGTTTGATACTATCCCCATCTTTGTTAGGGGGGAGTACATTAGGAATAGGTTGGGAATGCCCAACTTTAGATTTACCACCTTTTAAAAAGGTTTTGGTTTGATCCCTCTTTTCAGCTTTGTACTCCTTTTCTATTTTAATGATATCTGATGCATTTGCATCTTAAAAAAAATGCCTAAGTGTAAAAGACTAAAATGATGAGTTTAAAAAAAGAAAGAAAATGTTTTTGTTATTTTGTTGATTTGGAAAGACAAAGTCTTTTGCCTACATACCCGAATGAGATCAAAATCATGTAGTTCGGGGTAAAAAGCCGAGTGATTGGTTTTGAATGATTTTAAGGTTTTGAAAATGTTTGAGAAAGATAAGAGGCCGTAAAGGCATAGAATAATAAAAAAAAAGTGAGTTTGATTGATTTTAAATTGATGAAAAAGTTTGAAGTAATTAAGGATTGATTAAAGTTTGATTAAGGAATAAAAGTCACTTGGCTTGAAATCCAAGGTTGATTTTTTGGGATTTTGATTATATGAAATGTTTTTGATTTTGACTATTCGACTTTTTTTGTAAAAATTTTGATTAATTCCTAATGTCCAGAGACTAAAGTATGATGAGATAATCTAAGGCGCGCTGGATCCCTCAAAATGACGTTGGATCAAATGAGGGTCCTTTTCCTCGGATACAGTCATAATTTTTGCATTTCGACATAAAGCGGAATAAATAAATGTGAGTGTCCGTGCAATATTCTCATTTATATTTACATTGTCCCTAAATACATTCTAATAAAATAAAAAAATGACAAAATAATAAATAAAATTGCAGATGCATTAAAATAAATATGCTAAAAATAAATAAAGAAATAAAAAAGCATGAAATGCAAGAAAATAAATAAATATGTTGCATAAAACAAATAAAGAAAATAAAAAAATGCATGAAATGCAAGACATAAAATAAATATGTTGCATAAAATAAATAAAGAAAATAAAAATGCATGAAATGCAAGACATAAAATAAATATGTTGCATAAAATAAATAAAGAAAATAAAAATGCATGAAATGCAAGACAAAAAAATAAATATGTTGCATAAAATAAATAAAGAAAATAAAAATGCATGATATGCAAGACATTAAATAAATATGTTGCTTAAAATAAAAAAAATGCATAATATGCAAGACATTAAATAAATATGTTGCGTAAAATAAATAAAAAAATAAAAATGCATGAAATGCAAGACAAAAAATAAATATGTTACACAAAGTAAAATAAAGAATATAAAAATGCAAGGAAAATAAAATAAAGAAAGTGAAAATGCAAAGAAAATAAAATAAAGAAAGTAAAAATGCAAAGAAAATAAAATAAAGAAAGCAAAAATGCAAAGAAAATAAAAAGAATAGAGAAGGGGGTGAGAGTAGAAGAAGGGGGTGTAGAAAGAAGCTGAAAGAAGTAGCAGGAAGAAGACAGAAGCATGCCAAATTGGGCCTGGCTAAACCTGTCATCACTGGGCCGGTTCAGGGTCATTATAAAAGAAAAAAAAATCTGGTTTTCTTTCATTTTACATATCTCTTCCTCTTTCCTTCTTTCCTTCCTCAACCGAACTTCTCTCTCTACCCTCTCCCCTCTCTCTACTTTTATGTGACCGAAACAAGTTTCCGGCGCGGTGGCCGCCGGCGGCGCCATGTGCCGGAGATGGAAAAACACTCTTTTAAAAAAAATTTAAACTTTCTAAAATCCATTTCTCTCTAGTTTTCGAATCCGGACCTGATTTTTTCAAAATCTTTTTAAAATTGAGTAGATCTGGATTTGAAATTTTTTTTGAGGAAAAGACTACCTTAGTTCGGATTTGGGTGTGAGTTTGGTTCTTGGCTTTGTGTTGATTTATGGCTTTGGCTCGTGGTTGATTTGTGGTTAGGTTTTGATTCGGATTTTAGGATTTTGTGGTTGTTCTGAGCTCGGTTTTGATTATGGATGATTTGTGGTTCTGATGATGATTTTGGGTTTTCAGATCTGTTTATGTGATTTGTGTGGTGGCCGGAATTTTGGACTGTGTTGGTGGTTCTGGGTGGTTGAACTGTACTGAGTCTGACAAATTCTTGGTTCTGACTCAAACTCTGACCTCCTGAACAGTACTAATTAATGCACTATTTATAGTGCAAAAATTAGGGTTTTGGTGAAATTTGGACAAAAATGCCCCTGGACAGTATTGGACCAAAAATGACTAAAAATGGCTGAAAATAAAAACCAGTAAAAAATAAAAACGAAAATAAAAAGAAAATAAAAATAAAATAATATAAAATAAAATACTAATAAAAAAGAATTTAAAAAAAGGAAATAAATAATAATAATAAAAAAATAATATTAAAATAAAAAAAACGGTCGCATTCGGAAGAAAAATGAGGTATTTTAAAATACAGACGAGAAAAACAAATTGAAAATGGGTCAAAAATGGGGTATCACACCGTGAATTTAATGTCATACAATCTTTGCAAAAATCATTAAAAATTATAAAGTGGCATCCTTAGGATTCGAACAAGGGTACTGTCACTTGAATCATATTTCCAAACCAATTGACCAATACATCTTTTATGAAATAAATTGGAATGCAAGTTATATGTTATTAGTGAGCAATATTTTTTTTTTCAGTGTCTTGTAATCCATGATGATCTTGAGTCATGTCTTAGTTTTAGCCATCTTTTGATGTTGTTTTGTACATTTTAGAGAGTCTTTATTGGTTTCTCATGCTGAAAGTAAACATAGTTAGAAGGAATGGTCAAAGGCCAAGCAATTCTGGAACATGAAGATTTTGCATGATTTTAAGAAGTTTTGAGATATTTTGATCACAACTATTAGTTAAGAAAATGCATCCTGGGTCTGAGTCTGAAGATTCTGAGTCTGAGGTTTAGATTCTGAGGCCAGAGTCTGAGGTCAGAGTCTGAAGCCAAAGTCTGAAGCCAGCGTCTGAAGTCAGAGTCTGAAGCCAAAGTCCGAAGCCAGCGTCTGAAGTTCATCGTGCCACGACGGACCTGTATCGTGGCATGCTGAGAAGATGGTCAGAAGCTGAAGTTCTTCACTTGAAGTATCGTGCCACGGTGGACCTGTGTGGTGGCACGATGAGAAGATGGTCAGAAGCTGAAGTTCTTCACTGGAACTTTCGTGCCACGATGGGGCATTCCTCGTGCCACGATGGAGCTCTAAAAGCATTGACTTGTGTATTAATGAGGCCATCGTGCTACGATGGACCTGTGTCGTGGCACGATGGGTCAGTTTCAAAAACTTGGACTATAAAAGCCAGGGACGATTTCAGTGAAAGGGGGGATTTTTTGGCAAAGAAACTGAGTATAACATTGAAGATTGTCTGTGGAAAGGAGCTGTTCAATTCTAGGACACTGGAGTTGAAGCTTTCCATCCTCACTTTTATTGTGTAATGTCTTTTATTCTTGCTATACTTTGTAATAGAAACATGAGTGGCTAAATCCTCTGTTGTTAGGGATGAGATTATCTAGATGATGACTTTTGCTTTGTGACCTTTGTTGGTTATTTGAGGTTGGCTACATTGTTTGGTAAAATCAAAGTGCTTAAGCAATGCGTCTCCAGATATTAAAGAAGTCTTCAGAAGCAAGAAATTGGATTTGAGGAGGTTCAGAAGCTGAAATGGCCTTCAGAAGCATATTAGACCTTCAGACGCAGTTTTGGCCTTCAGACGCAGAAATGGCCTTCAGACGCTGAACAGTTCTTCAGACGCACTGTTCAGACGTTGACCAGCGTTGACCTTCAGAAGCTGACCTTCAGAAGCTGGACTTCAGAAGCTAATTTCAGAAGCTGGGTTTTTCTGCATTAATTTTGTGCGTATCTGTTAGAGATTTGCTGAAGATTTATTATGGCTGAAGTTTTCTAGAAGGCTGATTAATTTGTTAAAGATCTTGAGAAGATTGGCTTCGTGTTTTATGTTTGGATATATTTGCTGAAGAATCTTTGCAAGATAGAAGTCAGAAATATATGTTTCCTTTTCAAGCCATTGCATAATTTTAGAATTATATTTTAGAGAAGATTTGTTCCAGAATTATTTGCCTGCTGAAGCCTATTTAAGGAGATGTGCTGCTACCTTTGAAGACTACGAAGAGAAAATCAGAAATCAGAGTTTAAGAGTCTTTGTGTTTTTAAGCTTAGGTTTTATTTGTACACCACTCATCTGAGTTGGTTTAGAAGTTTTTGAGTTGTAAATCATTCTAAGCTTTTAAGTATGAATGATGTTTTTGTTTTATTGAAGTTGTCTTCAAAACTGGGTTATTTCAGAAGTTGTTAGTAACTGGGTTGTTACTTGAATAGGAAGTAAGAAGGGGGTTTCTTATACTCAGGTGTTGGGTAGAAATCAGTACTAGTGGAGATTAAGTCAGAAGACTAGGAACAGGGGGTCTGTGTCTTGAGTCTTAGGATTAATTCCTCATAGTGGATTTCCTTCCTGGATTGGTATCCTACAGACGTAGGTGTTGTTTGCACCGAACTGGGTTAACAAATACTTGTGTTCTTTACTTTCTGCACTTTTATTTGTTGATTCTGAACCAGTTTTGATTGTGCTCTGTTTTGCAAACAATGTGCTCTGTTTTTGTGTTCTGAACCGTACCTGCCAGAATTTCAATTGGCATCAGAGCAGGCACCCTGCCTGTGATTGGGTGAGCTCCAGGGAAGACTTTTCTGGCAATTATGGATAAGGAGGGAGGATATGTCAACAGACCACCTTTGCTGGATGGCACAAATTATGAATACTGGAAGTCTAGAATGTGTGCCTTTCTGAAATCTATAGACAGCAGAACCTGGAAAGCTATGTTAAAAGGTTGGGATCATCCAGTTGTTTTAGATAAAGATGGGAATAAAACTGAAGTGCTAAAACCTGAGGAAGAATGGACAAAGGCTGAAGATGATCTGGCTCTTGGAAACTCCAAAGCCTTGCATGCACTATTCAATGGAGTGGACAAAAACATGTTCAGACTCATCAAGCAGTGTACCATAGCCAAGGATGCCTGGGAAATATTGAAGACCACTCATGAAGGAACTCAAAGGTGAAGATGTCCAGACTCCAATTACTGACCACTAAATTTGAAAACTTGAAGATGATGGAGGATGAAAATATTCAAGATTTCTATATGAATGTCCTGGATATGGCAAATTCTTTTGAGTCTCTTGGAGAGAAGATGTCAGATGAGAAGATAGTCAGAAAAATACTCAGGTCACTCCCTAGAAGATTTTATATGAAAGTGACAGCTATTGAGGAAGCTCATGACATCTCCACTTTGAAGGTTGAGGAGCTGATTGGATCCTTGCTGAATTTTGAAACTGCTTTCTGTAAATAGCCTGAGAAGAAAGGGAAAGGAATTGCTTTTGCTGTTAATACTGAAGATGAGGATCAACAAGAGTGTGATGAGGATGATGGTGACTTATCAGAAGCCCTTGTATTGTTGGGAAGACAGTTAACAAAATTCTGAAGCATGTTGACAGAAAATCCAAAACCAAAGGTCAGAACTTCAGATTCAACAAGAGTAAGCAACAAACTGATGTGAAGAAGACCAAGACTGAGGAGAAGAGCAATCAAGTAAAGGGTGTTCAGTGCCTTGAGTGTGAAGGTTATGGACATATCAAATCAGAATGTCCCACTTTTCTTAAGAAGCAGAAGAAGAGCTTGGTTGTTTCATGGTCTGATGAAGATTCAGAAGAAGATATAGAAAGTAAACCTGCTAAGTGGGATACAAGTCTGATGGTAAGGTTAAAACAGAAGTCAGGAGCTATTTTAAAGACTAAAGCTGTTTTAGAGTCTGAGACTTTATCAGAGTCTGAAGTTTCATCTGTGTCTGAAGCCAGAGTTGAAAAACCCTCATATGATGAACTGGCTGACAATTACAAGAACTTATACATCAGAAGTGTAGAAGTTTGCAAGCAAGTAGTGGATCAGAAGAAGACCATCTGCCAACTGGAAGCTGAGAAGGATGAACTCTTAGTGCAAAATTCTGATCTCAAAGAAGAAGTGAGCTAACTAAATTCCCAGCTTGAGAATATGAAAAAGCAGGCCAGAATGATGAATACTGCTACTGATGTGCTGGAGGAGATATTGGAGAATCAGAAACAAGGAAAACAAACTGGTTTAGGATTTGTTGATCAGACTCAGAACCTCAAACAGAAGATTCCTACTAAAAGGTTTGTTCCTGCTACTGAAACTTATGATCCTATGATTGGAACATCTAAGATTAAACCTCAGAAGCAACCTCAGAAGTTTAACAGAAACAAGAGAAGAAATCATCCCTGGGTCTGTCATCATTGTGGAAAGAAGGGGCATATTAAATCATTCTGCTTTAAGTTATATGGCTATCCTGACCATTTTCAGCACAGAAGAGTGGAACCAGCTGCAACCAGAAATAATGTTCAGATGGTGTGGAAACCCAAAGACAAGACTGTTGGCCTTATAGCTCGTACTTCTTTAAGAGCCATCTCTAGAGAAGATTGGTAATTTGATAGTGGCTGTTCAAGACACATGACTGGTGTGAAGAAATTATTAAGCAATTTAAAACCATATTCCAGAAGCTATGTGACATTTGGTGATGGAGCAAAAGGAGAGATTCTTGGTATTGGTGACTTAATCAGTGAAGGATTACCAAAACTGGATAATGTGTTATTGATGAAAGGGTTGACATCCAATCTGATCAGTATTAGCCAGCTGTGTGATCAAGACTTGAAGGTGAATTTCAACAAGGAAGAATGTTTGGTAACTGGTCAAGAAGGTGAGATTCTGATGAGAGGCTGCAGATCAAAGGATAATTGTTATTTGTGGGTGTCTGAAGAAGAAAGAAGCTTGACTACCTGTCTCATAAGTTCAGAAGAAGAGGTCAGACTCTGGCACCAGAAACTAGGTCATCTGCATCTGAAAGGCATGAAGAAAATCCTGAGTACTGAAGCTATCAGAGGTCTACCTATTCTGAAGATTAATGAGGACAGTGTTTGTGGTGATTGTCAAATTGGAAAACAAACAAGAAAGTCTCATCCCAGATTAGTACACCAGGTAACTACTAAAGTACTAGAACTATTACATATGGATTTAATGGGGCCTATGCAAGTTGAGAGTATTGGAGGAAAGAGATATGATTTTGTGATGGTTGATGACTATTCAAGATTCACATGGGTTAGCTTTGTTAGAGAGAAGTCAGATACATTTGAAGTGTTTAAAGAGTTGTTTACTCAGTTACAAAGAGAGAAGGATTGTGGTATTATCAGAATCAGAAGTGATCATGGCAAGGAGTTTGAGAACAAGAAGTTTTATGAGCTCTGTGCATCTGAAGGGATCAAGCATGAGTTTTCTGCACCTATAACACCTCAGCAAAATGGTGTAGTTGAGAGGAAGAACAGAACATTAGCAGAATCTGCAAGAGTCATGTTACATGCTAAGAAGCTACCTTACATGTTCTGGGCTGAAGCTATGAATACAGCTTGTTACATTCACAACAAGGTGACTTTAAAGAAGGGTACTGCATCTACTTTGTATGAACTGTGGAAAGGAAGAAAGCCTACTGTGAAGTATTTCCATGTTTTTGGGAGCAAATGTTACATTTTGGCTGATAGAGAAAATATAAGAAAACTGGATCCTAAGTCTGATGAAGGAATATTTCTGGGTTACTCAGTGAACAACAGAGCTTATAGAGTGTTTAATTCCAGAACAAAGGTTGTTATGGAGTCTATTAATGTTGTAATTGATGATCTGTCTGCTGAAAAAGAAAGAGATGAGTCTGAAGTGGTTCGAGATACTGAAGCATTAGAAGAACAACTGTCAGAAGCTCCAGAACCAAAAAATCAAGTAGAGTCTGAAGCAGAAGAAACTCATCCAGATCATGTTTCTACTGGTAAAGGACCATCAATTAGAGTTCAGAAGGATGATCCTAGAGACATTGGAAGCTTAGATCGAGGAGTCAGAACCAGAAGTTCAGATGCTGTTGCTACTGATTCATGTTTTGTGTCAAAGTTTGAACCCAAAAATGTTAAAGAAGCTCTTACTGATGAATTTTGGATTGAAGCCATGCAAGATGAGTTGAATCAGTTCAAAAGAAGTAAAGTGTGGGATCTTGTTCGAAGACCTGAAGGTTTGAATGTGATTGGCACTAAGTGGATTTTCAAGAACAAAACAGATGAACATGGAACAGTGGTCAGAAACAAGGCAAGGTTAGTTGCTCAAGGTTATACTCAAGTGGAGGGACTTGACTTTGATGAAACCTTTGCACCTGTGGCCATATTAGAGTCCATAAGATTACTGTTGGGTGTATCATGCATTCTTAAGTTTAAACTGTTTTAGATGGATGTTAAGAGTGCTTTTCTGAATGGTTATTTGCAAGAAGAAGTTTATTTTGAACAGCCTAAGGGATTTGTGGATCCTAAGTTTCCAGATCATGTTTACAAATTGAAGAAGGCTTTGTATGGATTGAAGCAAGAACCTAGAGCATGGTATGATAGACTCACACAATTTCTTGTGACTCAAGGATACAAAAAAGGAGGAACTGACAAGACTTTGTTTGTGAAAGAAGAAAATGGAAGTTTAATGATAGCACAGATCTATGTTGATGACATAGTGTTTGGTGGAATGTCAAACAAGATGGTTCAGTTGTTTGTTCAGCAAATGCAATCTGAGTTTGAAATGAGTCTTGTGGGTGAGCTTACTTATTTTCTTGGACTGCAAGTCAAACAAATGGAAGATACTATATTCATTTCTCAGAGTAAATATGCTAAGAATATAGTCAAGAAGTTTGGAATGGAGAGTGCCAGCCATAAGAGAACACCTGCAGCTACACATTTGAAGCTAACTAAAAATGAACAAGGAGTTTCAGTTGATCAAAGCCAATACAGAAGTATGATTGGGAGTTTACTGTACCTTACTGCAAGCAGGCCAGATATTACTTTTGTTGTTGGAGTGTGTGCAAGATATCAAGCAGATCCAAAGATGAGTCATTTGACACATGTAAAGAGGATCTTGAAGTATGTCAACAGTACAAGTGATTATGGAATCATGTACTCACAGAGTGCAAGTTCTGAATTGATTGGGTACTGTGATGCTGACTGGGCAGGAAGTGCAGATGACAGGAAGAGTACCTCTGGTGGATGTTTCTTTTTGGGGAATAACATGATTTCTTGGTTCAGTAAGAAACAGAACTGTGTCTCATTAACTACAGCTGAAGCTGAATATATAGCAGCTGGAAGTAGTTGCTCTCAGTTGGTATGGATGAAGCAGATGCTGGAAGAATACAATATGGAACAAGGTGTTATGACCCTATATTGTGATAATTTAAGTGTTATTAACATTTCTAAGAACCCCATACAGCACAGTAGGAACAAGCACATTGATATCAGACATCATTTCATCATAAATCTTGTGGAAGAAAAGATTGTTCAGCTTGAACATGTGGATACTGAAGAACAAATTGCTGACATTTTTACAAAAGCTTTGGATGCCAAGCAATTTGAGAATCTAAGAAGCAAGCTAGGAGTTTGTCTGCATGAGGAGTTATAGCAATTACAGCAAACTGGATGTGAGGAAGATGAAGTACCTGCCAGATTTGCAAATGCTGAGTGTGATCCAGAGTCTGAGTCTAATATTCATTCAGTTTTGAGGATCTGTGTTACATATTTAGTTTTTGTTCCCTATATGAAGTCTGAGTTTTGTCAAAATTTTGTGGCTAAATAGGGGGAGAAAAACTTGTGTTTGAGTTCAGAATGGAGCTGGTCAGAATGTGTTCAGAATTTGAATTCAGAAGTTATTTTTCAAATGACAGTTTTGTTCAGAATTCAGATATACAACAAGAGCTGTGCAGATGTGTTTGAGGGGGAGTTTGTGTCTCAGGGGGAGTGCATAAAAATCAAGTTCCTGAGTTGTGAAGTGTTACAGTTTCAGAAGCTTATTCTCAGAATATACCGCTGTTCAGAATTAATGGGGAGTGTTGTTTGTGTGCTGAGTTGCAGGGGGAGTGTTGTTTGTTTTCTGGGAGTTGTTTAAAGAAGCTGGTGTGTTTGTTTATTTGTGAAGCTTCAGGGGGAGTGTTCATGTGATGATCAGAGACTGAGAAGTATCAGAAGATCAGAAGTTGGTGTATGTGCTTTAGGATGACAGGATGTGGTTGTGTGCTTCAAAAATGTTGTGGAGTTCAAAGCTGAAGCTGTTGTTTGTTTAAACATAACATTTATCCACTGCTTACTCTGTGCTATGTTTGAATTTTGTGGAGTTCTTCATAGTTGAATTTTTTTTTTGTTGAGTGAAGAACATGGTTTTGTTGGTTATTTACCAAAGGGGGAGATTGTTGGTTATTTGAGGTTGGCTACATTGTTTGGTAAAATCAAAGTGCTTAAGCAATGTGTCTCCAGATATTAAAGAAGTCTTCAGAAGCAAGAAATTGGATTTGAGGAAGTTCAGAAGCTGAAATGGCCTTCAGAAGCAGTTTGGACCTTCAGACGCAGTTTTGAACTTCAGACGCATAAATGGCCTTCAGGCGCTGAACAGTTCTTTAGACGCACTGTTCAGACGTTGACCAGCGTTGACCTTCAGAAGCTGACCTTCAGAAGCTGATTTCAGAAGCTGGGTTTTTCTGCATTAATTATGTGCGTATCTGTTAGAGATTTGCTGAAGATTTATTATGGCTGAAGTTTTCTAGAAGGCTGATTAATTTGTTAAAGATCTTGAGAAGATTGGCTTCGTGTTTTATGTTTGGATATATTTGCTGAAGAATCTTAGCAAGATAGAAGTCAGAAATATATGTTTCCTTTTCAAGCCATTGCAGAATTTTAGAAGTATAATTTAGAGAAGATTTGTTCCAGAATTATTTGCCTGCTGAAGCCTATTTAAGGAGATGTGCTGCTACCTTTGAAGACTAGGTTTTATTAGAGTTTAAGAGTCTTTGTGTTTTTAAGCTTAGGTTTTATTTGTGCACCACTCATCTGAGTTGGTTTAGAAGTTTTTGAGTTGTAAAACTGGGTTATTGAAGTTGTCTTCAAAACTGGGTTATTTCAGAAGTTGTTAGTAACTGGGTTGTTACTTGAATAGGAAGTAAGAAGGGGGTTTCTTAAACTCAGGTGTTGGGTAGAAATCAGTACTAGTGGAGATTAAGTCAGAAGACTAGGAACAGGGGGTCTGTGTCTTGAGTCTTAGGATTAATTCCTCATAGTGGATTTCCTTTCTGGATTGGTATCCTCCAGACGTAGGTGTTGTTTGCACCGAACTGAGTTAACAAATACTTGTGTTCTTTACTTTCTGCACTTTTATTTGTTGATTCTGAACCAGTTTTGATTGTGCTCTGTTTTGCAAACAACGTGCTCTGTTTTTGTGTTCTGAACCGTACCTGCCAGAATTTCAACCTTAATTTGATCATTGAATAAGTTTATCGAATCATATTTTTTATCTTTACGCTTAATGCTTTTATTGACTGATCATCTTTAAATTGATGTATGATTCATATTGTGAAACGGAAGTTGAATGTATGAATGCTTTAAGATAAGAAATTCTCGCCTTTGTAATCTAGGAATAGATACATACCCTTGAAACCGTTTAGTAATTCTTGTTCGTTCATGCTTGATTTTAATTGTTAAAACTTACTAAGGAATTAGGGTTTACTTTAGAATTAAAGACTCTGTTGCTAAGGAATTAGGACAAGAGTAATTCAGAGAATTAGGTTATGATTCGTCAAACAAGTTCACTGATCATAATTAAGTGAGTAGATTAAGTTCGTCGTCTAGTGAAGCTCATCCCTGACAAGCTTTCTAACCTTGAAATTCAAACAAGTTTTATTTTCCGCAATTTTCCATTATAGTTATTAAATAAACTTTGTACCATTTTGTTTAATTGAGTTCTAAAAATTACATTTTGATAGTTTAACGCAGTCCTCAAGTTCGACACTCGGTTTACCGTTTTACTTTACTACTTGAACTATTTCGTACACTTGCGAAAATCGCCATCAAGTTTTTGACGCCGTTGCCGGGGATTGCCAATTAACTGTTGAATTGTAATTTCTTTTACTTAATTGAAATTTTTTGCTCTGCAATAAAATTTTTGTTTTATTTTATTTTTGTTGATTTTCTAATGTCATGTACTAGTTGTATTTTTCTTCTTGGTTGAGATAATGTATCCACAGTAGAGTATGGAAGATGTCAACAATTATCTTCTTCTACAACTTTCGGGAGAAACTGAAATTTGTCTTCTATATGCACAGTGTCGTATATTTGAGGGGCAGATCATGAGAGATACATTTGAAAAAGACCTCCTTCGATTTTTACCTCATAGATTTTATTTTTGTAGAGAAGAACATAAGAGTGGGACTTTTGATTGTTATGTCCCACCACCAGAAGGTGAAGATCTATTGCTCTTGCAAGCAGAAGATGAGTTTCTCATGGAAAAAATTAATTGGGAGCAAATGCTACCTATTCAAATTCCTCCCAACGATTCATATGACAAGAAATTTCATATCAAGGATGTCTTGATTGAATTCATGAAGAATAATCAAGGTTCAATTGAAATATTTGAGAGTCAATGTGAAAGGTTGTTTGAGCAAGTCGTTGAATTTGAGAAGTTGAAGATTGGAGATAAATTCAGTGTTCTGGAAATGAAAGAAGATGAGGGGGAATCAATAAATATTAAGGATGATTTAGTTGGTAAGGAAACTCAAAAGTCTCAAATTTGGAGAGATTTAGATGTCCAAACAGAAATTCCTAAGCAAAACATTCCTCCAAATTTTTTTAGCAACAAGGCATGGAAAAAGGAAGAGATTGATGAAGTCCTAGAGGCCATTTCTGCCTTGTTCATTAATGTCCACATGAAAAGGATATGGAAGCAAAATCGTCTATTTCTCAAGTTCATGGAGTTCTTAACAAACAAAAGGAAGAAGAAGGATGATGCATTCTTTGTATCATATATGCCACCTTAACAGTGGTTGACGCGTCAAGCTAATGACGTTAAAAAAAGCGCTTCGTGGGAGGCAACCCACGTCAGTAAGCGATTTTCTACTTTTTCTTTTTTTTTTCCTCCCAGCAGCTTTTCGCCGACTTGGCAACTCAACATGGTGACACCGATGACGAGATGTGATCGGCGTCTTTTTCGCAGCAGTTTCTTTATTTCAGCATTTTGATTTATGTTTTTGTTCCTTTTTCTTGGTTGTATTATTCAGACAATTTGTGACCCCACTGTTTTTCTGTGTAATTCCCCTATCTTTGTACTACTCGTCTTTGTTTGTTATTAATGAATTTGCTTGTTTGTGGAAAAGTACTAGTTTTGTACCAGCTTTCAATCCAATGATATGTCAAATTGTTCAGAGGAGGATGATGCCTATGGTTTCAATAAGAAGTGCACGATAAGTGGATAGAGCCGTAACTCCTAGAAATCTCAACTTGTAAGGCCACAACCATATTTTAATTTTTCAATTTGACATATTTGATTGATTCCATACTGCTGTCATTTCTAGAACTTGCGGTTTTTCTCTATTTTGTCAATTGGTCTTGTTATGTACACACTAAGGCAAAGTGCTTGTTACCTAGGGCCTTTTTCAGCTTACCTTGAACTTTATTTAAATTATCCTTTGTAAAGCCAATTTGAGCCTTTAGGATTAGACCCCTTTTGTTCTGAGACGAGACACAATACCTAGCAAACCTTTAGGTTGTATGACCCTTGTGTTTGGAGTTAAGTGTTAGGTGTTATCAAGTCTAAGTTTGGGGTTGCTGTTGGAACTAGCAACATCTTCAGTTTGGGGTAAGGGTACTAGAGAACTAAAAAAAAGAGAAAAAAACACGTTCAATCTAAATATGATGTCTCTTGAAAAGCACTCGCAATGGTGCCGAAAAAAAAAACGTTTAAGAGACGATCTTGTGTATATGAATCAAAAATAAAGTTCTCTAGTACTCAATTGATGAAAAATGAGGGGGGACTTGATGATTGTTTAATCTGCATACCAAGTAGTTTGAACTTAACTCCATGTTTGTTTTAACACTACTTTCCAAAAACTATCCACCCTTCACCCTAGCCCCGTTATAACCAAAAGACCTTAAAAGTGTGTACTTGACTATGACATTGTTTGACAGTTTAGAAGTGCTTCAAGCCTATGGTAATATGGCGGTTTGTATGTCGACTGTGAGTAACTTATTCAAACTTATGCGAGGAGTTGTGGAATTGGTAGTTGAGGAAAGGCATCTAGTACATCAATACACCGGCGAGGAGTGAAGATTTTGACAATATCATTGGTTGGTAAGCTGTCACATTACTGCTATTTTATCATGCACAAAGAACGATGTAAGTTTGGGGTTGTGATGACCTTGAGTCATGTCTTAGTTTTAGCCATCTTTTGATGTTGTTTTGTACATTTTAGAGAGTCTTTATTGGTTTCTCATGCTAAAAGTAAACATAGTTAGAAGGAATGGTCAAAGGCCAAGCAATTCTGGAACATGAAGATTTTGCAAGATTTTAAGAAGTTTTGAGATATTTTGATCACAGCTATTAGTTAAGAAAAGGCATCCTGGGTCCGAGTCTGAAGATTCTGAGTCTGAGGTTCAGAGTCTGAGGCCAGAGTCTGAGGTCAGAGTCTGAAGTCAAAGTCTGAAGCCAGCGTCTGAAGTCAGAGTCTGAAGCCAGAGTCCGAAGCCAGCGTCTGAAGTTCATCGTGCCACGATGGACCTGTGTCATGGCACGATGAGAAGATGGTCAGAAGTTGATGTTCTTCAGAAGCTGAAGTTCTTCACTTGAAGTATCGTGCCATGATGGACCTGTGTTGTGGCACGATGAGAAGATGGTCAGAAGCTGAAGTTCTTCACTGGAATTTTCGTGCCACGATGGAGCTCTAAAAGCGTTGACTTGTGTATTAATGATGCCATCATGCCATGATGGACCTGTGTCGTGGCACGATGGGTCAGTTTCAAAAACTTGGATTATAAAAGCCAGGGGCGTTTTCAGTGTAAGGGGGGATTTTTGGACGAAGAAACTGAGTATAACACTGAAGATTTCCTGTGGAAAGGAGCTGTTCAAGTCTAGGACAATGGAGTTGAAGCTTTCCATCCTCACTTTTATTGTGTAATGTCTCTTATTCTTGCTATACTTTGTAATAGAAACATGAGTGGCTAAATCCTCTGTTGTTAGGGATGAGATTAGCTAGATGATGACTTTTGCTTTGTGACCTTAATTTGATCATTGAATAAGTTTATTGAATCATATTTTTTATCTTTGCGCTTAATGCTTTTATTGACTGATCACCTTTAAATGTATGTATGATTCATATTGTGAAATGGAAGTTGAATGTATGAATGCTTTAAGATAAGAAATTGTCACCTTTGTAATCTAGGAATAGATACAAACCCTTGAAACCGTTTAATAATTCTTGTTCGTTCATGCTTGATTCTAATTGTTAAAACTTACTAAGGAATTAGGGTTTACTTTAGAATTAAAGACTCTGTCGCTAAGGAATTAGGACAAGAGTAATTCATAGAATTAGGTTATGATTCGTCAAACAAGTTTACTGATCATAATTAAGTGAGTAGCTTAAGTTTGTCGTCTAGTGAAGCTCATCCCTGACAAGCTTTCTAACCTTGAAATTCAAACAAGTTTTATTTTCCGCAATTTTCCATTATCGTTATTAAACAAACTTCGTACCCTTTTGTTTAATTGAGTTCTAAAAATTACATTTTGATAGTTTAACGCAGTCCTCGAGTTCGACACTCAGTTTACCGTTTTACTTTACTACTTGAACGATTTCGTACACTTGCGAAAATCGCCATCATCCATCTTTAGTAAAAAAAAAATCAATTTATAGGTGTATGTGTGTGTGTGTGTGTGTGTCTATATATATATATATCAAATAGTAAATCTGTCTAAAAAAACCATGATTTCATTCATTTGATTTATTTTATATTAAATATTATTCTTTTATATAAATTCATACTATTTATCTAGATTCGATGAAATACACCAATGTTTCATTTCTAAAAAAACCAATATGATTTCATTCATTTGATTTATTTTATATTAAATATTATTCTTTTATATAAATTCATACTATTTATATAAATTCGATGAAATACAACAATGTTTCATTTGTGATCAACCAAATTGTGATGTAGTTTAGATTCGACCTTTCTTTTGGATCAGATGAACTATTTAAAGGTATTAAATAAAAATTGTCAAGATAAATTTGATGTTTCTATTAAACATTTTTGCCTTTTATATGTAAAAAAATCGGTTAAATATTTGCATTGCACTCGCTGAGGATTTTATTTGCTCACATTTGTCGATGCAAATTTTTATGTATATATGGGAAAGTTAATATGACAATTTTGAAAACTAATAACTAATTTTAAAATATCAATAATGTAGTGTTTCTATTAATTATTTTTTATTTTATTTGCAAAACATCGTTAAATAATTGCACCACACTCGTTGCATAATTTATGTGCTTATAGATTCGGAACTAAATTTATTTCTATCAAAAGTCGATATGTAAATTTTTTTAAAACTCGGTTGAAACAAAATCCTTAAAATGTTTTCAAAACGGTCTGAAGTCTGCTATAATATTGTTCTTTCAAGTTTCAACATGAGAATTATTTTTAAAGTGTAAGATTAAATTTAAAATGGGTCACAATTCAAACCTTCCTTCTTGCGACTATTATATCTACTTCAAACGCATGATTATTTTTCAGAATATTAACTTTAATCTATTGTTTCTATTAAATATTTTTATTTTATATGCAAAATATTCTGAAATATTTGCATAGTATCCGTTGCAGATTTTATTTGTTTTCATCTACGTAAGCAAATTTTTATGTATCGATATAATAAAATTTTGAAAACTCGTGATTATTTTTAAAATATCAACCTTAATTTAGTGTTTTATTAAATATTTTGTTTATCTTATATGCAGATTTAGTCCCTATCTCATTTTAATTAATAAAATCATCAAATCTTATGATTTTAATTGGCTGACTCATTTAATAATAATAATAATATATAATAATAATAATAATAATAATAATAATAATAATAATAATAATCAAATCTTAGTATTTTAATCGGCTGACTCATCCTTGCTCAGTTTTTAGTCGATTAAAATTACACATTTAGAGATTAAAATGCGGTTTGCTCGTCTCTAAATATAATAAAAGGTGATTTGCTCGATTTCAAGAGAGCTTGAAGATTGGATTTTCAGTGTGGTTACATGGCATAAATGTTTGAGATTTCTAATTGTAACAACATACTTATCTTTTTAAAATACATCAACAATATAATAAATATAGGGTTAAATATGTTTTTGGTCCTTATAAATATGTTGAATTTTTTGTTTTAGTCCCTCTAAAATTTTCCTTCGATTTTTAGTCCATATACAATTTTCAATCACCACTTTTGGTCCCTATTTTTAATTCAACTCATGTATTTTTTAACGAAAATGTGCAGAAAAGTGTAGAATATTGTAAACATCTTTCCTAAAAAAATTAGATTTTTTTAATTAAATATGATTTTTTTTTATTTTTAGAGATTCTTATAATATTATAAACTTTTCTGCAAAAATTTATTAAAAAATATGAATTCTACATATGAGTTTACTTAGAAGGAGGGACCAAAAGTGAAAATGGAAAACTTTTGAGGGACTAAAAGTCGAAGAAAATTTTTAGAGGGACTAAAACAAAAAGTTAGTATATTTATAGGGACTAAAAACATATTTAACCCATAAATATAATATAAATTTTATCTTTTTCAACGATATCAACAAAATGGCATTATTATAGGAAAAGTTGTTTAGGAGTATAATTAGAATAATAAAAATCTAACCCAAAATCTCATATTTTCTTTATACATTGTTATGTTGAAACAAAATGGGTTTTGTACAATGCCTCTTAGGTTTTGATGAAAACAAGGTATTAAAAGAACAATTGGATATGCTAACGTATGTTCAAGTGTGCAAGACCTTAGACATAAAATCAATGTATTAAACCTAGTTTTGGTACTGAAAGAACATATACAAGTGCATTTGGAATTTGAAGAGAAACTGAAGTGCTGGACCAGAATCTGAAGAACACCAAACTCTGAAGAAGTTTACCCTCTGGAGGATCAGACTCTGAAGACATGGACTCTGAAGAAGTAGCTTCTGAAGGACATCCGACTCTAAAGACTAAAGACTCTGAAGGACACATCAAACTTTGTCGTCATATGAAGATATGACTATCAGACTCAAATAGTACACTTTTTCTTCTTTTAATCACGTGCATAAACAAACAAAGAACTTCAAGGACAAATGAAATTGTTGGATATTTGAATGTTGGCTACATGTTTGCTAAAATCAAAATGTACAAGCAATGCGTCTTCAGAAGCTAATTTGTGTCTTCAGAAGCTGGAAACTGGATTTCAGAAGCTGGTACTGTTCATCAGAAGATGAACTGGTCTTCAGACGCTGGTACTGTTCATCAGAAGCTGAACTGGTCTTCAGACGCTGGTACTGTTCATCAGACGCACTGTTCAGACGCTGACTTTTGTTGACCTTCAGAAGCTGTTGTTCAGACGCTGACTTTTGTTGACCTTCAGAAGCTACATTTCAAAAGTTGTATTTCTGCGTTCATTCTGTTAATTTTCTCACAGTATCTTTCAAAGATTTGTTTGAAGATTTATCCAGGCTGATGTTTCTAGAAGGCTGTTTAATTCGCGTGAAGATCTTTATTGAAGATTGGTTTCTTTTATTTATGAATATATTTTCAAAGGAATCTTTGCAAAATATATTTCAGAAATATATTTCCTTCTATGAGCTTCTAAAGAATTTCAGAATTATATCTTTGAAGATTATATTGTTCAGAATTATGTCTTCTGCTGAAGACTATTTAAGGAGGACGCTGCTATTGAAGAATTTATGTATCAAAAACAGTAATCATTATAAGAGTCGTAGTGTTTTTGAGTCTGTGAGTTGTTGCTCTGTTTTGTACACCACTCATCTGTTAGAGTTCGTTTAGTTTGTTTTGAGTTGTAATTCACTTAAAGCTTTTAAGCACAAGTGATGTCTTTGATGTTTTGAAGTGTGACTTCGTATCTGATTTGTTTAAGAGTCTGATAATCACTGGGCTGTGATTACTTGAGTAGGAAGTAAGTGGGATCTTACATCTAGGAGTTCCTACGTAGAAGTATATACGGGTAGAGATTAAGTGATAAGGTTGGGAACAGGGGCTGTGTCTTGAGTCTTTGAATTGATTCTACTTAGTGGATTTCCTTCCTGGATTGGTATCCTCCAGACGTAGGTGTTGTTTATCACCGAACTGGGTTAACAAATCAGTTGTGTTCTTTTACTTTCTGTCATTATTTTGCTGTTTCTTAACCATTGCTTTCATACTCTGTTTTACGGGTTTAGACTCAGACTTGCCAGTATTTCAGAAATGAAACTGATAATTCCTTTTGAAGCAAAGGAATTTCAAATGTCTTTCAACGACATTAGACAAATCAAGAAACATTCCAATGTCTTTGATCAAGCTTCTCAAAGACTCTAAATTATGCACTGACACCACTCCAATGTCTCTCATATCCTTCTCTATATAGAAGGAGCCGAAGACTTGAAAGCATCATTACTCTGTAAAAATCAAGGCGCAAATGAACTTTGAATTTCTTACAAACTTATTATGTTAGAAATTCTTAAGTCTTAGAGTCTACTATGTTTTGTACATGTTTACACCTCTAATTGTATATCAAGTGTAAAACTAAAAAATCTTTTATTTGATTAAGTTAGATTGTGGGAAGTCTCTTTCAGTTGTGATTGAACATTAGAAGTCTCTTGCTTGTGTGTTTGAGCATTGGAAGCCTCTTCCTCGTGTGTTTGAGCATTTCTAATCTTTAGTGATTATAGTGAAAATCCCTTGGAAGTGCAAGGAGACTAAACTATTGGAACAAAATGTATGAACAACTCTCTTTTGAGTTTGATGATAACAAAGTGTTAAAAAGAAAATTGGATATGCTAATACTTGATTCTAGTGTGCAGAACCATATACTTAAAGATTGGTATCTAACAATGGTTATGAAAGAACAAGTTAAGAGCAAGAAGGAAAATATAGAAGCTTGTGTTGCAAGGCTGAAGAAAATCAGCATCTGAAGAAAAGCTTGTGAAGGCAGCGTCTGAAGAAGAGCTTCTGAAGGCAGCGTCTGAAGGCCTGCTTCTGAAGAAGTGTGTTGTTGGAACAAAATGTGAACAACTCTCTTTTGAATAGAGGGAGATTGTTGGAACAATAAGTATGAACAACTCTCTTTAAGGTTTTGATGATAACAAAGTGTTAAAAAGAAAATTGGTATTGCTAATTGTGCGCACCTCGTTTTTAATGAAAAAAACGCGCAATCCTCCGAGGACGTCCTCGAACGCTCGGAGGGCCTTTGTGAAGTCGCCACCAAAGTTTTTGTGTAAAGGGAACGTTGATAAACCCTTAAGTTTTTTTTGTTTAAAGGGAAACGATAATAAAACCCTTGACGATGAGGAAAGGATGGTCATCGCAACCATTGTCGGGTTCGGGAGTCGATTACGCAAGGGGAAGGTATTAGCACCCCTCACGTCCGTTGTACTCAACGGGAACCTTCTATTTGGCTAAAGCTTAAATTGTTTTTAAATGTTTTGCGCGCATGCTTATCTATGTCAAAAGAAAATATACTAAAAGGGGGAAAAAGAGATAAAAACAAACGAAGGAGAAAAAAGTTTTTTATTATTGCGCTTGACAAGATGTCGATCTTGCTCCTACGTATCTCCCGGTAGTCAGAGAATTCAAAGCGTACGTAGTTCTTTGGTAGAAAAAACGTACATGTGTTGGTTAATTTTAAATGGACGATGTTTTAACCGAATTCTTGCGATTCAACGTAGCTGGTATGCTCGCGCTCGGGAGACTTATTAAGCGTATAGCTTGTATGCTCGCGCTTGGGAGACTTATTAAGCGTTTGTTTACGAATCGCGTTAGAATGTTAAAAGGTACGTCCGTTGGGTAAGAGGGTTGAGTTGGTCGCTATGGGACCAAAAAAGGTGCAATGGACTCAAACGAGTCAATCATTGACCGAGGGGACTCCAACGAGTCGGGGGATTGTTCAATTGATCCACTGGGATCAAGAACGGGTATAATGGACTCGGACGAGTCGAACATTGACCGAGTGACTCAAACGAGTCGAGGGATTGAATCTAGTGGCCGTGGGGGACCAAAAGGTTCGGATTGACCACAAGGGGCCAAGATTTGGTTTGGTTATGGTCGGATACGTTGAAAATGGAATGACGATTGTCCGAGCGACGAGACATACGTCACGCATTCGTACAATCGGGGCAATGGAGAGACATACGTCACACCATCCCTTTTTCATTCAAATTTTTGGTCAAATTTCTTAGAAATCCCAAGGTATATCAAAACATTTGGTTTGAAAACCCAAAATGAAAGATTTTAGCAATTTTGTTAGAAAACGCGCAAGTTCGGCTCGTTTTGCGAACGGTTTTGAAAAGCGAACAAATTTGGCGTATGTTCATGTTTGGGTTTTGAAAATCATGAACAATGTTTATTGATCAAGTTTGGATTTGAAATGATGAACATAGCTGGTTTGTTCAAGTTGTTTTGAAAGTTTGGGAACATAACTTGTTTTGCAAGTTATCCACAAAGTGTTTACCCCAACTTGCGAATTTTCCACTATTATGCAAAATCCTTGACATGGTTTGAAAAACATGAGTTTTAAACCTCCTAGGTTCTGAGCTCTTGGGCTAGAACCTCAAAAATTGCCCATTTGGGCACCTAAACTCAGATTCTGAGTTCTGTCATGGTCGCTCTGCGACCATGACTTCGCACTGCGAACAATGCAAAAAATTGGGTTCAGAAGCTGTTTCTGAACTGTTGTTCAGAAACAACTTCTGAACACACTCAGGACCTTTTAGGTGAGTGAAAAGCTTTGAGTTTTTGGGATGAAAAAGGCTGGACAAACCAGTTTTGATGTTTTGAAAACCTTGGGATTTCTTTGAAATTCAAAAGGGGTTTTTTAGAACCAAAGGGTTTTGGACCAAAATTGCTATGCAAGCACAAATGAAAATGCAATACAAAGGCTTAGAAACTTACAGAGATCCTTAGCAAAGCTCCAGCTGCAGTGGATTTGAATTGGTTGAAGGTTCTTGCAAAGGTTTTGAATTTGGATGAACTTTGAACTTGGCAAGGCTTTTGTGTTTGATTGTTTTTTTTCTGGTTGCTTGAGTAGTGTTTCTTTGCTCTCTGAATGCTCTATTTTCTGCTCTATCTTATGCTATGCAATGCTGCATTTCCTCTTGCCTTGCATCTCTATTTATAGGCCAAAATGCAATCTCAAGTAATGATGAAAAATCTCTAGATCCTAGCTGATTTGTGGGCTAAATTTAGGCTATTTGGCTTTGCATTTAATGCTAATGGATAGAGGCAACCCTGCCTTGTGCCAAGGGTTAAGTCTTTGACTGATTTCAGCCACAAAATCAAAGGTCTTAGGATAGTAATGATGAGAAACATGGCTGAATTGCAATTGGCCAAGCTTGGGGATCAATCCTTGCAATCTCAATGGTTGATCAATAAAAACGTGCACTGTGATGTGCAGAGATTGGGGGATGCAAAACGCTACCTATGGCTGGTGTGAGAGGGATGAAAAGCTGTTGCAAAACAGGGTAGGCACTCATGGCTTTTCAAGTGAAAAATCCAGCTGGGTTTGACTGGTTTTGGGGGAGCAAGCAGGAAGAAAGACTTCAAGCAGGTGGCTGGCAACCTTGGGGTGGTTAACAGGTCACTTGGGGGGGACAAGAGCTGCCCAAGGGCAAGCCCACTTGCTTGTCACATGCTAGGTTGGAAGAAAAAGCTTCCAACCTTGGCATTAATGGCAAGTCTCTCATTTCTGGTTTTGCTTGGCCCAATTAGCCATGAATGCTGATTAAAATAAATATGCAAATGATGTGCAACAAATTCTGGAATTAAATCAAAGAAACCAAAAATCTGCAGAAAAATCGCAGACTTCGCAGTGCGAAGTGAGCTTCGCAGTGCGAAGTCATCATTTTTGAAATGTTGACTTTTCTGTTGACTTTTGTTGACTTTGACTTTTTCTCCCTCTTTGATTTTTTTTTGATTTTTTTGTTTTAAAAGGCTTAGGACAAAATTGGGGTACTACAGCTGCCCCTACTTAATTGTGTCTTTGCATAGAGTTTGTGAGTGCCGAGGGCATCTCATGAACTCTTTGCGAAGATCAATTAGGTAAAAGAAGGACCCGAATTTTGTCCTTCGCGGAATGAAAAGATTGCAGTGAAAGTAAAATATGCAAATGCAATGATTTGAAAAGGTTGATCGTATCCAGCCGCTAACACTGGAGGTAGATCTACTGGGGATGAAGGTAATCGTATCCAGCCGCTAACACTGGAGATAGATCTCTGAGGAAGGTGATCTTATCTAGCCGCTTACACTAGAGGTCGATACCTAATGGTGAAGTGATCTTATTCAGCCGCTAACACTGAAGGTCGAACACTGAGGAAGGTGATCTTATCTAGCCGCTTACACTAGAGGTCGATACCTAAGGATAGGTAATCTTATTCAGCCGCTAACACTGAAGGTCGATTCCTAAACAGGGGGGGGTGATCTTATTCAGCCGCTAACACTGAAGGTCGAACACTGAGGGAGGTGATCTTATCTAGCCGCTTACACTAGAGGTCGATACCTAATGGTGAAGTGATCTTATTCAGCCGCTAACACTGAAGGTCGAACACTGAGGAAGGTGATCTTATCTAGCCGCTTACACTAGAGGTCGATACCTAAGGATAGGTAATCTTATTCAGCCGCTAACACTGAAGGTCGATTCCTAAACAGGGGAGTGATCTTATTCAGCCGCTAACACTGAAGGTCGAACACTGAGGGAGGTGATCTTATCTAGCCGCTTACACTAGAGGTCGATACCTAATGAAATAGTCTTACCCTGGAAAGGTGCCCAGCTTTGAGCCGGAAAACATGATTGTATGATGCATGTTATGCTTCATGTTATGCAGTATGATATGCAATGCAATATGATATGAGATATACTCAATCAAGAATTCCTGCTGGGGAATTGGGGACAGTTTGTGGAGGAGGTTCACTGGGGAACACTTGCTTAACTGTTGATGGATGCTGGTGAATATGTGATATTCACTGGAGAATCCTTGTTGAGGATGCATGACATGATTTATGAAATGCATGTGTATGAATGATTTGTATATGCATGCATGAATGAAATTGACATGATGCATGTATTATGTTATGCATGATATGTGGGATGCATGTTGAATGCTGGGAGTTAAGATTGGATGCCGAGCAAGGTCGGGCTTGGTTTGTGATTGCGCCAATGATGATTGGGCTTTTTTTTTGTTTGCTTGGTTTGGAAGGACAAGGTCCTTTGCCTACATACCCGAATGGGATCAAAACCGATGTAGTTTGGGCTTGATGAGACTCCACTGGGGAACGCCAATGAAAATTGTTTTGGTGGGAAATTTGTGAGTAGGCGCCAATGATGATTGGGCTTTGGTTTTGTTGGTGAGTGCCAATGAAAATTGGGCTTTTGTTTTGGTTGCCGAGCGAGGTCGGGCTTTTTGATTATGGTGGCCGAGCGAGGTCGGGCTTTTTGATTATGGTGGCCGAGCGAGGTCGGGCTTTTTGATTGGTGGCCGAGCGAGGTCGGGCTTTTTGATTGGTGTGATCTCACTGGGGATATAAGGATCATTTTGGAAGCATGATCGATATCCGGCCTTAGTGGATGAAAAAGATGTATGAGGGTGAGCTTTATTTGGGGAAATTTGTTCCTCTGACACCCGGGATCTTTGCGTTTTACGCGCCGTGGGCTACGCACTTATTTCTGCTGAAGAGCATGAGTCTTAAAATGACTGATGCAGAGCTTCAAGTTTTGAGTCCTCTGATGCAATAACGGGGACCAACGAAATTCTTTTGACATTTAAAACGTCCAAGTAAAAAACACACATTTTCTTTTGCAAGTTTTTTTTTATTTCCCATATTTCAATGCATTATCTATCATGAATAAAAACACATTTTATGAGCAAGTAAGGACGCATAACAATGAAAAGGTTTAAAAATGATTTTGATTCAACGAAACTTAGTCCCTTGTATGGGTAACTTTTCGTGAAAAGGTAATCCCTATAAGAGGTGATTACTGAGATAGAGAAAAAGGAAGAAACAAAAAGGCAAATGAAGATTTGCTTGGGTTTCACGTGCTACTTTCCCTATGACTTCGAAATAACTCGTTTTTGAAAGATGATAATGAGGTTGATTCTTTCCCTCTTGAATTCTGTCCGGACCTCACGTGCCGCAGTCTTTTGCCTCTTTTTTTTTGAAACCCCTAATTTTTACCTGGACCGCTCTTTCGAGTTTTCAGTCCACTGGGGTATATTTCCTTTTTTGATGTCCTTAATTTTTGCCTAGACCGCCTTTTCAGGTTTTTGATCTACCAGGACGCTCTCTATTGCCTAAACCGCCCTTTTCGGGTTTTCGATTTAGCGAGCTCTTTTTTTTTTGGCATATATTTTTTTGACTGCGCCGGAGTTTATTGATAGGGGGATCTTTGTGGGTGGGTAATATCCTTTTTTCCAAGCATTAAGTCTCCTTCTCTAAATTCTCGAGGATGAACTTTCTTGTCGAGCTTTCCATGCCACAATGCTGTGAGGTGTTTCTCTTTTATGAAGTTCAGCCGGTCGGACCTTGTTTGTGTTTGAATGCCAATGGAAATTGGGCTTTGGGTGCTTGGATGCCGAATAAGGTCGGACTTTTTATGATGGGGTGCCGAACGAGGTCGGGCTTTTATGATGGGATGCCGAGCGAGGTCGGGCTTTTGTTTTTTGGTTGCCGAGCAAGGTCGGGCTTTTGCTTTTTGGATGCCGAGCAAGGTCGGGCTTTTGATTGGCTTCCGAGCAAGGTCGGGCTTTTGATTTTTTTTTTGGATGGGAATGCCAATGACAATTGGGCTTTTATTGGAAGTGGGGTTTGTGATTGCCAATGGAAATTGGGCTTTTTGTTTGGAAATTGTGTGTGCCAATGAAAATTGGTCTTTTGTTGGAGATTTGAGGAATGCCAATGACGACTTGGCTTTTTGTGGGAAATTGTGGGGAGTGCCGTAACGGCAAATGGTTTCTTTTTTTGATGAATTGGGCGACCACTTGTTTGGTTATGTTTGCATAGGAAGCTGCTTCGACCCATTTGGTGAAACAGTTGATGGCAGCTAGTATGAAATGGTGCCCTTTTGAAGCCCTTGGCTCAATCATTCCAAACATGTCTATGCCCCACATAGAGAAAGGTTAGGGTGATGTCATGACATTCAGAGGTGTTTGTGGTATGTGCCCCTTGTTGGCATAATTTTGTCACTTGTGACATGTCTTGGCGTGGTGATAACAGTCGGCTTCCATGGTTAGCCAATAACAACCCACCCTTAGGGTATTCACTTATGTATTTTTTGCATGTCCAAAGGCATGGGTTTGGAAGGACTCCTCATGGATTTCTTTGGTGAGCATGACTGCTTCATGTTTATCCACATATCTGAGTAAGACCATAACTTCTCTTTATAGAGCGTGCCCCGGCAGAGGGAGAACTGTGGTGCTATACTTTTGAGGGTTCTCTTGGTGAGGTTGTATTACCCTATCCTCTTGGTGAGGTTTAAACCTCCTAGGTTCTGAGTTCTTGGGCAAGAACCTCAAAAATTGCCCATTTGGGCACCTAAACTCAGATTCTGAGTTCTGTCATGGTCGCTCTGCGACCATGACTTCGCACTGCGAACAATGCGAAAAATTGAGTTCAGAAGCTGTTTCTGAACTGTTGTTCAGAAACAACTTCTGAACACACTCAGGACCTTTTAGGTGAGTGAAAAGCTTTGAGTTTTTGGGATGAAAAAGGCTGGACAAACCAGTTTTGATGTTTTGAAAACCTTGGGATTTCTTTGAAATTCAAAAGGGGTTTTTTAGAACCAAAGGGTTTTGGACCAAAATTGCTATGCAAGCACAAATGAAAATGCAATACAAAGGCTTAGAAACTTACAGAGATCCTTAGCAAAGCTCCAGCTGCAGTGGATTTGAATTGGTTGAAGGTTCTTGCAAAGGTTTTGAATTTGGATGAACTTTGAACTTGGCAAGGCTTTTGTGTTTGATTGTTTTTTTTCTGGTTGCTTGAGTAGTGTTTCTTTGCTCTCTGAATGCTCTATTTTCTGCTCTATCTTATGCTATGCAATGCTGCATTTCCTCTTGCCTTGCATCTCTATTTATAGGCCAAAATGCAATCTCAAGTAATGATGAAAAATCTCTAGATCCTAGCTGATTTGTGGGCTAAATTCAGGCTATTTGGCTTTGCATTTAATGCTAATGGATAGAGGCAACCCTGCCTTGTGCCAAGGGTTAAGTCTTTGACTGATTTCAGCCACAAAATCAAAGGTCTTAGGATAGTAATGATGAGAAACATGGCTGAATTGCAATTGGCCAAGCTTGGGGATCAATCCTTGCAATCTCAATGGTTGATCAATAAAAACGTGCACTGTGATGTGCAGAGATTGGGGGATGCAAAAGGCTACCTATGGCTGGTGTGAGAGGGATGAAAAGCTGTTGCAAAACAGGGTAGGCACTCATGGCTTTTCAAGTGAAAAATCCAGCTGGTTTGACTGGTTTTGGGGGAGCAAGCAGGAAGAAAGACTTCAAGCAGGTGGCTGGCAACCTTGGGGTGGTTAACAGGTCACTTGGGGGGGACAAGAGCTGCCCAAGGGCAAGCCCACTTGCTTGTCACATGCTAGGTTGGAAGAAAAAGCTTCCAACCTTAGCATTAATGGCAAGTCTCTCATTTCTGGTTTTGCTTGGCCCAATTAGCCATGAATGCTGATTAAAATAAATATGCAAATGATGTGCAACAAATTCTGGAATTAAATCAAAGAAACCAAAAATCTGCAGAAAAATCGCAGACTTCGCAGTGCGAAGTGAGCTTCGCAGTGCGAAGTCATCATTTTTGAAATGTTGACTTTTCTATTGACTTTTGTTGACTTTGACTTTTTCTCCCTCTTTGATTTTTTTTTGATTTTTTTGTTTTAAAAGGCTTAGGACAAAATTAGGGTACTACACTAATGCCTTGTTCTAAGTTATGCAGAACCATGTTCTTAATGATTGGTATTTGATAATTGTTATGGAAGAACAAGCTAAGAGCAAGTAGGAAAGCTTAGAAGCTATGTTGCAAGATTGAAGGAAAACTGGGTTTGAAGGGTGAGTCTGAAGACTGAGTAGGAAGGGTGCTTCTGAAGGCAGAGTCTGAAGCCTGCGTCTGAAGATAGCGTCTGAAGGCTGAGTCTAAGGATCAACAAAAGTCAACGTCTGAAGGGAGCATCTGATGAACAGTGCATTTGATGAACAGTGCGTCTGAAGGTCAACAAAAGTCAACGTCTGATGAACAGTGCGTCTGATGCACAGTGCTTCTGAAGTACTGTTCATGAAGAAGCTTCTGAAGTCTAACGTGGAAAGTTTCCTTCAGCATTTAATGCCTGCAGTGTCAGAACAACTCCAATGGAACAGTTGTCTCTCTGACTCAAACATTCCCCAGCTTTTAAGGAAAGCAAATTCAAAAATGGCTGCTGCTCTGGTTTTCTGCTGAGTTTAGCTCGCAATTTCAGTCTGGCCTAGTTCTATACTTGCAACGGCTCTTTGCTTAATTCCTGTAAATCTTCAACAGCTCTATTTTCCTCTATATAAGGATGAAGAATTGAAGAAGAAAATTGCTAAGACTCTTGAATCAAAACTGTCAGAAACTGTGCTCTATTTTGCTGTAAAAATACGAGTGTCACCAAAACTCTTAAGAATTCTTACAAACTTGTAATCTTAGAATTTCTTAAGTCTAGAGTCTTATTCCTGAGTTGTATTAAGTGAACACCTCTGATATTTGATCAAGTGTTCAACCCAAACTTACTTTCTTTGTAATTCAGTTTTGTTCAAGTCTCAGTCTGCGTACTGAGCATCATAAGTCTCATTACTTAGTGTTCTGAGCAATTAGAGTCTCATTCCTTTGTGGTCTGAGCAGGAAGTCTCATTACTTTGTGTTCTGAGCATTGGAAGCCTCTTGACTTAGTGTCTTGAGCATTAGAAGTCTCTTCCTTTATGGTTGAGCAACTGGAAGTCTCTTCCTTTGTGGTTGAGCAATTGTAATCAATCTGATTATAGTTAAAATCTCTTGTTAGTAACTGTGCGCACCTCGTTTTTTTCCTCGGGAAAAAGACGCGCAAATCCTCCGAGGACGTCCTCGAACGCTCGGAGGGCCTTTGTGAAGCCGCCACCAAAGTTTTTGTGTAAAGGGAACGTTGATAAACCCTTAAGTTTTTTTTTGTTGTAAAGGGAAACGATAATAAAACCCTTTTGACGATGAGGATAAGGATTAGGTCATCGCAACCATTGTCGGGTTCGGGAGTCGGTTACGCGAGGGGAAGGTATTAGCACCCCTCACGTCCGTTGTACTCAACGGGAACCTTCTATTTGGTTAAAGCTTGAATTGTTTTTTTATACTTTGCGTGCATGTTCATTTATGTTAAAAATATAATAAAAAGGGGGGAAAAGAGATAAAAACAAACGAAAAAGAAAAAAAAGTTTTTATTATTGTGCTTGACAAGATGTCGATCTTGCTCCTACGTATCTCCCGGTAGTCGGAGAATTCAAAGCATACGTAGTTCTTTGGTAGAAAAACGTATATGTGTTGGTTGATTTTAATTGGACGATGTTTTAACCGAATTCTTGCGATTAAACGTAGCTTGTATGCTCGCACTTGGAGACTTATTAAGCGTTCGTTCGCGAATCACATTAGAATTGTTAAAAGGTACGTCCGTTAGGGTAGAGGGTTGAATTGGTCGCTATGGGACCAAGAGAGGTACAATGGACTCATACAAGTCAAACATTGACCGAGTGGACTCCGAAGAGTCGGGCGATTGTTCGATTGATCCACTGAGATCAAGAACGGGTACAATGGACTCGGACGAGTCGAACATTGACCGAGTGGACTCTATTGAGTCGAGGGGTTGAGTCTAATGGCCAACGGGGGACCAAAAGGTTTGGATTGACCACAAGGGGCCAAGATTTGGTTTGGGTTGTACATATTAAAAAAAGGGAATGACGATTGTCCGAGCGACGAGACATACGTCACGCATTCGTACAATCGGGGCGATGGAGAGACATACGTCACACCATCCCTTTTTCATTCATGCTTTTGGATTGAATTCTTTAGAAATCCCAAGGTATGTCAAAACATATGGTTTGAAAACCCAAAATGGGAAAGGTTTAGCAAATTTGCTAAAAACGCGCAAGTTCGTCTCATTTTGCGAAAATGCGAACGTAAACGGTGTATGTTCATCTTTGAGTTTTGAACATCATGAACAATATTTATTGTTCAAGTTTAGATTGAAATGATGAACATAGCTTGTTTGTTCATGTGGTTTTGAGAATTTGGGAAGATAACTTGCTTTGCAAGTTATCCACAAAATGGTTATACGAACTTGTGATTTTGCCAAAATTATGCAAAAACCTTGTTATGGTTTGAAGAACATGGGTTTAAAAACTCTTAGGTTCTGAGCTCTGGGGCTAGAACCTCAAAAATTGGTTGGTTTGATACAAAAACTCAGGTTCTGAGTTCTGTCATGGTCGCACTGCGACCATGACTTCGCACTGCGAAGCATGCGAAATTTTGGGTTCAGAAGCTGTTTCTGAACCTTTGTTCAGAAACAACTTCTGAACACACTCAAGACCTTATAGATGGGTGAAAAACTTTGAGTTTTTGGGGTGAAAAAGGTTGGACAAACCAGTTTTGATGTTTTGAAAACCTTGGGATTTCTTTGGAATTCAAAAGGGGTTTTTTAGGACAAAGAGTTTTGAGCCAAAATAGCTATGCAAACACAATTAAAAATGCAAGATAAAGAGCTTAGTAACTTACAGAACTCCTTAGCAAAGCTCCAGCTGCACTTGGTTTGATTTGGTTGAAGGCTTGTGCAAAAGGTTTGAGTATTTGTGATGGTTTTGGAACTTTGTAATGCTTTTGTGTGGATTGGTTTTTTCTGGTTGTTTGTGGAGATTTGTAGGTTGAAATGAGTAGAGTTTCTGCTCTTTGAATACTGTGTTCACTGTGTTTGTTCCTTTGGGCATTGCCTTCTATTTATAGGCCAAAATCAAATCTTTGTCATCATTACACAATCCCAAAATTCAGCTGATTTGTGGCCAAGATCAAGCTGAATCCCTTTGCATTAAATGCTAATGGATAGAGGCAACCCTGCCTTGTACCAAGGGGCAAGATCCAGCTTGATTTCAGCCACAAATTCAACCAATTCTAGAAGGTAATGATGAAGAACAAAGCTGATTTGCAATTGGCTAATGCTTGGGGATCAATCCTTGCAATCTCAATGGTTGGTCAATAAAAACGTGCACTGTAATGTGCAGAGATTGAGGGATGAAAAGGCTAAAATTGGCTGGTGTGAGAGGGTGAAAAGCTGCTGCAAAACAGAGTAGGCACTCATGGCTTTTCAAGTGAAAAAATCCAGCTGGTTTGACTGGTTTTTGGGGCAGCAAGCAGGAGGAAAGTCCTCAAGCAGGTGGCTGGCAACCTTGTGGTAGTTAGCAGGTCACCTGGGAGGGACTAGAGCTGCCCAAGGGCAAGCCCACTTGCTTGTCACATGCTAGGTTGGAAGAAAAAGCTTCCAACCTTGGCATTAATGGCAAGTCCTTCAACTCTGGCTTTGCTTGGCCCAATTAGCCATGAATGCTACTTAAAATAATTATGGAAATGATATGCAACAAATTCTGGAATTAAATCCAAGAAACCAAAAATCTGCAGAAAAATCGCAGACTTCGCAGTGCGAAGTGGGCTTCGCATTGCGAAGTCCTCAATTTTGAAATGTTGACTTTTCTGTTGACTTTTGTTGACTTTTGACTTTTTCCCCTCTTTGATTTTTTGATTTTTTTGTTTTAAAAAGCGTAGGACAAAATTAGGGTACTACAGCTGCCCCTACTTAATTGTGTCTTCGCATAGAGTGCGTGAGTGCCGAGGGCATCTCATGAACTCTTTGCGGAGATCAATTAAGTAAAAAGAAAAAGAAGGACCCGAATTTTGTCCTTCGCGAAATGCAAATGAAAGGGTTGGTAGGGGTTGATCGTATCCAGCCGCTAACACTGGAGGTAGATCCACTGGGGAATGAAGGTAATCTTATCTAGGCACTGTCACTAGAGGTCGATTCCTGAGGATGATGATTTACTCTAGGCACTGTCACTAGAGGTAGGACGTTGATGGAGGTGATCTACTCTAGGCACTGTCACTAGAGGTCGATACCTAAGCTAGGTGATCTTATTCAGGCACTGTCACTGAATGTCGATTCCTAATGATGGTGATTTACTCTAGGCACTGTCACTAGAGGTAGGACATTGATGGAGGTGATCTACTCTAGGCACTGTCACTAGAGGTCGATACCTAAGGATGGTGATTTACTCTAGGCACTGTCACTAGAGGTAGGACATTGATGGAGGTGATCTTATCTAGGTACTGCTTCTAGAGGTCGATACCTAAGCTAGGTGATCTTATTCAGGCACTGCTTCTGAATGTCGATTCCTAACGAGCTGTGATCTTATTCAGCCGCTAACACTGAAGGTCGATACACTGGGGGAGGTGATCTACTCTAGGTATTGCTTCTAGAGGTCGATACCTAAGCTAGGTGATCTTATTCAGGTACTGCTTCTGAATATCGATTCCTAACGAGCTGTGATCTTATTCAGCCGCTAACACTGAAGGTCGATACACTGGGGGAGGTGATCTACTCTAGGTATTGCTTCTAGAGGTCGATACCTAAGCTAGGTGATCTTATTCAGGTACTGCTTCTGAATATCGATTCCTAACGAGCTGCGGTCTTACCCTAAATAGGTGCCCCTGGTTGAATGTTGATGGATGCTGGTGAATATGTGATACTCACTGGAGAATCCTTGTTAAGGATGCATGCTTTATGGAATGAAATGCATATGTATGAATGGTTTTAAATATGCATGCATGAATAAAATGGTGTTAGTTGGGTGCCGAGCAGAGTCGGTCTTTGTTTGTGGTTGTGTTCATGACAGTTGGGCTCTCTTTTTGTGTTTTGTTTGTTTTTTTCTTTTTGGAAGAAAATCCTTTTGTTTATTTCCCATGTTTTAAAGCGTTTTCATCATGAATAAAACAAAATTTATGCGCTACTGAGAACATAAAATAACAAAAGGAACTTTATTCAATGCAGATTTGACCTCTTGAATGGGTAAAAATACACAAAGTGAGAAGTGAGATAGAGAAAGACAAGAAAAACAAAAAGAAAATGGTTGGTTTTGGCACAACACATGCTATTTCCTTATGACTTTGATATTTTCGTTTGTTGGAAAATGCTGACGAGACCGATTCCTCTCCTCTTGAATCTTGTCCGGAGCTTGGATGCTGCAGTCATTGCCTTTCTTTTTTGTTAACCCCTAACTTTTGCATGGATCGCTCTTTCGAGTTCTCAATCCACCGGGGTGTATTTCCTTTTTTGATGTCCTTAATTTTTGCCTAGACCGCCTTTTCAGGTTTTCAATCTAGCAGGACGCTCTCTATTGCCTAAACCGCCCTTTCAGGTTTTCGATTTAGCGAGCTTTTCTCTCTTTTTTTTTTTTCTCTCTAGGCATAATACCTCTTGACTGCATCGGAGTTTATTGATAGTGGGAACTCCTCTCCGTCCATAGTGGTAATGATCAGGGCTCCGCCTGAGAAAGCTTTCTTTACTACGTACGGCCCATCATAGCTGGGAGTCCACTTCCCTCGGGGATCTTTGTGGATAGGTAATATCTTCTTGAGCACTAGGTCTCCTTCTTTGAACTCTCGAGGACGGACCTTCTTGTCGAATGCTCTCTTGAGCCTCCTTTGATAGAGTTGTCCGTGACATATTGCCGTCAGACGCTTCTCCTCTATGAGATTCAGTTGGTCGAACCTTGTTTGGACCCACTCAGCTTCTTCTAGCTTGGTTTCCATCAAGACCCTTAGCGAAGGAATTTCCACCTCTACGGGGAGAACAGCTTCCATACCGTATACTAAGGAGAAGGGGGTTGCCCCAGTTGAAGTGCGAATGGCTGTTCTGTAGCCATGTAGCGCAAAGGGAAGCATCTCATGCCAATCCTTATATGTTATCACCATCTTTTGGATGATCTTCTTTATGTTTTTATTGGCTGCTTCTACCGCACCGTTCATCTTTGGTCGGTAAGGGGAGGAATTATGGTGCTCAATCTTGAAATCTTTGCACAACTCCTTCATTGTTTTGTTGTTTAGGTTTGCCCCATTATCGGTGATGATTTTGTGGGGAGTACCATAACGGCAAATGATTTCCTTCTTGATAAATCGGGCTACCACTTGTTTGGTTACGTTTGCATACGAAGCTGCTTCTACCCATTTGGTGAAGTAATCGATGGCAACGAGGATGAAGCGATGTCCATTTGACGCTTTGGGCTCGATCATTCCAATCATGTCTATGCCCCACATAGAGAAAGGCCAAGGTGAAGTCATGACATTCAGTGGAGTTGGTGGCACATGCACTTTGTCGGCGTAAATCTGGCACTTGTGACAAGTCTTGGCATAGTGGAAACAATCAGCTTCCATGGTTAACCAATAGTAGCCCGCCCTTAGGATTCTCTTTGACATTGCATGCCCATTAGCATGGGTTCCAAAAGATCCCTCGTGGATTTCTTTGATGAGCATGTCCGCTTCATGTTTATCCACACATCTGAGCAGGACCATGTCATAATTTCTTTTGTAGAGGGTATTTCCACTGAGGAAGAACTGGGATGCCAATCTTCTGAGGGTCCTCTTGTCGGTGTGCGAGACATTTTCTGGATACTCTTGCTCTTCGAGGTATCGCTTGATGTCGTAGAACCAAGGTTTGTTGTCAAGTTCTTCTTCGACTGATGCGCATACAACTGGTTTGTCTCTACGATCCATCCTTATGATTGGTGCTTCATTGTAGAAATTTACTTGGTACATTGATGATAATGTAGCCAAAGCATCTGCTACCTGATTTTCTTCTCGAGGTATGTGGTGGAAATTGATTTCATCAAAATGCTTGATCAATTCTACAACCCGGGCTTGGTAGGGAATTAAATTGGGATGTCTTGTTTCCCATTCTCCTTTGACTTGATAGATGACCAAGGCTGAGTCACCGTATACTTCAAGGTTTTTGATCCTTAGATCAATTGCTGCTTCGAGGCCTAGGATACATGCTTCATATTCTGCCATGTTATTGGTGCAGTCAAAGCACAACCTTGCTGTGAAGGGTTGGTATCCATTTCTTGGGGAGATTAAAACTGCTCCGATACCGTGTCCCATGGCATTTGAGGCGCCGTCGAAAGCGAGCTTCCATTGAGCTCCTGGTTCTGGTCCTTCATCATCGCT
This sequence comes from Medicago ruthenica, assembly GCA_018208015.1. Taxonomy (NCBI): domain Eukaryota; kingdom Viridiplantae; phylum Streptophyta; class Magnoliopsida; order Fabales; family Fabaceae; genus Medicago; species Medicago ruthenica. The sequence goes on from CM031376.1 coordinate 27,460,083, forward strand.
TGTGACTTCTTTGTCATTCAAAGCTACGACATCTTCGTCTGGGAAGTCAAACTGTATGGGCTGATAATCCTCCAAGGGTTGGTGAGCAAGGTGCTCGGATAAAACACTCCCTTTGATGGCTTTTTGAGCAACATATTGGATGTCATACTCAGACAGCAGCATTTGCCAACGGGCTATCTTCCCTGTGAGGGCAGGTTTTTCGAATATGTACTTGATGGGATCCATCTTCGATATCAACCAAGTTGTATGGGTCAACATGTATTGCCTTAGACGTCGAGCAGCCCATGCTAAAGCGCAGCAAGTCTTTTCAAGTGAAGTATACCTTGTTTCACAGTCGGTAAACTTCTTGCTTAAGTAGTAGATTGCGTGCTCTTTCCTTCCCGTTTCATCTTGTTGTCCTAACACACAACCCATTGATCCTTCAAGTACGGTTAGGTATAAGATGAGGGGTTTACCCGGAACCGGAGGTATTAAGATCGGTGGTTCTTGCAGGTATTGTTTGATCTTGTCAAACGCCTCTTGGCAATCCTCGTTCCAATGAACGGCTTGGTTTTTCCTTAGCAGCTTGAAGATTGGTTCGCAGGTAGCTGTCATGTGTGAGATGAACCTGGCGATGTAGTTCAATCTTCCTAAGAAACCCCGGACTTCTTTCTCGGTATTTGGCGCTGGCATTTCTTGGATGGCCTTTACCTTATCGGGATCCACTTCAATACCTCTTTGGCTGACGATGAAGCCCAATAACTTCCCGGATCTAACGCCAAATGTGCACTTGTTAGGATTTAAGCGCAGCTTGAATTTTCTTAGGCGTTCGAAAAGCTTTTGCAGATGGACTAGATGATCCTCCTCCGTTTGGGATTTGGCAATCATATCGTCGACGTAGACCTCAATTTCCTTATGGATCATGTCGTGGAAAAGAGTCACCATTGCTCTTTGGTATGTTGCCCCGGCATTTGTTAATCCGAAAGGCATTACCTTATAGCAGAATGTTCCCCATGGGGTGATGAATGTAGTTTTCTCCATGTCTTCTGGAGCCATCTTGATTTGGTTATATCCCGAGAAGCCATCCATAAAGGAAAAGATTGAGAATTGGGCGGTGTTGTCCACCAATATGTCGATGTGTGGTAGCGGGAAATCATCCTTTGGGCTTGCTCTATTCAAGTCCCGATAATCCACACACATTCTCACCTTGCCATCTTTCTTCGGAACTGGCACAATGTTGGCAACCCATGTTGGATACTTGGTTACGGCTAAGAAGCCGGCATCGAATTGCTTTTTGACCTCCTCTCTGATCTTGAGAGCCATATCTGGTCGAGTTCTTCTCAATTTCTGCTTCACTGGCGGGCATTCCGGCTTGAGTGGCAGCTTGTGTACAACGATGTTAGGGTCTAAACCCGGCATGTCTTGATACGACCAAGCGAATACGTCCACGTACTCTTGCAGAAGCTTGACCAACTTTCCTTTCACATCCTCGTGTAGGGAGGCTCCTATCTTGACCTCTTTCTTATCCTCTTCGGTCCCCAAGTTGACCTTTTCAACTGATTCTTGGTGAGGTTGTATTACCCTATCCCCTTGATTTGCAAGTCTAGACAATTCTTCAGGCGGTTCATAATCGTCCTCTTCATCATCTTCCGTTTGATTAATCGGGCAATCGAAGTCATAAGGGTTTAAGGCAGTGTTGTTTTTGGAGGGTGGATTTGTAGATCTGCATGATTATGATTTTTTTTAGGCTTTTTGTAGAAAATTTTTTTTTAAAACAAATGCAAAAAAAGGAAAAGACTCAAATGAACATAAAAGATTGCTTTTATTCATGATTGTAAATAACTTATAAAAACATGGGGGCCCCACACGACTAATCATTTGCCTTGGGCAGAGCTAAATGATTTTTTTTTTATTAAAAAGTAAAAAACAAACAAACATGGTTTATTACTTGATCCTGGTAATAATCTCGGGAATTGCGATAGCCCTCCAATTGTTCAAAGCTTCATCCGAAGCGCAACGGTACACCAAATCAGGCACGTCTTCATCTACGTCTTCGAGTAGAGCCACTTGATCTTCATGGATAAACCCCGCACTGATGAATGTTTCCGAGATGGGGAGGACCCCTTGCTTTGGAGGCTTTGAGAAAGTTTCGGCTGATGGATGATACCCCAACCCGAAGCGATTTTTCTTCTCCGGTATGTCCACTAACTTGCCCCATCCGGTGGGTCGGCTTTCTTCTAGGGCCTCTCTTATCGCCCTCCATGATGACATGGCTGTCCTAGCCTCCTCCTTGGGCTTCGAGCTCAATGTCACGACATTTGCCACTTCCAAAGATTGGAATGGGACGTCCACAGCTTCTTCATCTGTTTCTATGTAACGGAAAGATGAGAGATGGCTTACCATCATGTCCTCTTGCCCGGAAACTACAATCATTTGGTTATCAATGATGAATTTCAGCTTCTGGTGCAGGGTAGAGGTAATGGCTCCGGCCGCATGGATCCATGGTCGTCCGAGAAGACAACTATATGTTGGATTAATGTCCATGACTTGGAAGGTTATGGTGAAAACCTTAGGTCCGATTTGGACTGGTAAGTCGATCTCCCCCATAACGGCTCTTCTTAACCCATCGAAAGCTTTTACGACCATGGCGCTGGGCTTCATTACGGTCCCTTCACATGAGAGTTTGAGGAGGGTAGTCTTGGGCATGACATTCAATGATGACCCCGTGTCCACTAGCACTCTTGAGAGGATGTGGTCCATGCATTTCACGGAGATATGTAAGGCGCGGTTATGAATGTGCCCATCGTCGGGTAGCTCATCGCCATTGAAACCCAAGTACCTACTTGAGGTAATATTTCCGACTATCCCGTCGAATTGGTCCACCGGAATGTCCTTGGTGACATGTGCTTCACTGAGGATCCGTAGTAGTGCTTCCCGGTGTGCTTCCGAGCTGAGTAGTAAGGATAGCATGGAGATCTTGGAGGGAGTTTGACCTAGCTGGTCAATGATCTTGTACTCGCTCTTTTGGATTATCCTTAGGAACTCTTCGGCCTCTTTTTGCGGGATTGTCTTTTGAGAAGGCCCTGCTTGGTTCTCTTTTTCCTCCACGCTCTTTTCTTTGAGCGGCTCCTTTGGTAGTACAGCTGGCGTCTTCCCGAGTTCTTTCGGAGCGAAGACTCTACCACTTCTAGTCATTCCTCCAACACCGGTAATGTTAGTGATGCTGGGCTCGATTTTGGCTAGTGGTTTTCCTTCCACATAGGCCACAGGTTGGTAATTCCACGGTACCCTCTTTGTGCTTTCAAAAGAGAAGGGTGCAGGTACGTGGAATGTTATGGGTTGTATTGGCATTGGTACCTCTCTCCTTTGGTATGGGATCTCGAGAGGTTTTGGGCCGTTAGACTCTAAGGTAGCAATGTCCGTGCCCTCCTTTATGTAGCCAATTTGGATCCAACCTTGGTCTATTAACTCTTGAAGACAGTTCTTCAACTCTTTGCACTTATCTGGGTTGACCTTGCAGGCTTCACAGTTGGCGTGCATTTCCTCGAATAATCCAAAGCCGGTTAAACGCTCCCTTATGGTTGACAGGGGAGTTTTAACATTGGATACCTTTTTGACTGGACCAAAGTCCTCTTGTTCCTCCACCGCATTTACAGAGGGACCCGCATGCCCCGACAATGGGTTGTTCTTCACATTGGGGCTTTCCTCTTTGAAGGATAACAACTTCTTGTCAATAAGATCCTGCACCTTGTGTTTGAAGACTCTACAGTTTTCGATATTGTGCCCCACGGATCCTGCGTGGAAATCACATTTGGCATTTGCGTCGTACCACTGTGGATATGGTGGCGACATTGGTGGTAGTAGTCTTGTCTCGACCATACCCTTTTGGATTAGGTATGGCAAGATCTGACCATAAGACATAGGTACAGGATCAAACTGCCTATTATAGTAACTGTTCCTTGAGCTCGCCTGATTCCTTGGTGGGTACCCGCCTTGTTGCTGTTGCTGTTGATTTTGCTGCGGCAACACTACTGGTTGTCGAGGTGGATTTGCGGGAATCACTTGAGGTGAGTAACGCCCTTGAGTCGTTGCTGCTGCCACATAAGGATAGTGGTAGTGAGGCATTTGATTTGGTGGTGGGTAGGATGGACCCATTAGAACGGCATTTGTCTCCCCCTCTTTCTTTTTGTGAAAGTTGCTGGGGGGCTTTCTAGCTCCACTTTGAGCTTCTGGAGAGCCTTGGATTTTTCCTCTCTTCACTCCATCTTCTATTCTTTCACCGACCATGACTAGATCGGAGAAACCGGCAGACGTACTTCCGATCATCTTGTCGTAATATGGGCCTTGAAGTGTGCCCATAAAGGTGTCGACAAGTTCTCTCTCCAATAGTGGTGGTTGTACACGAGAAGCTAGTTCTCTCCACCGCTGAGCGTACTCCTTGAAGGACTCGTTGCTTCTTTGTAGGAGGTTTTGTAGTTGCATCCTATTTGGAGCCATGTCCAAATTATATTTGTATTGCTTTAGGAAGGCATCGGCTAGATCCTTCCAAGTTTGGACATGGGTACGCTCGAGCTGCATGTACCAATCCAAGGACGCTCCGCTTAAACTATCTTGAAACACATGCACCATGAGTTTCTCGTTCATTGCGTAAGCCGCCATCTTCCTACAGAACATCCTTAGATGGTTCCGAGGGCATTGAATTCCTTTGTACTTTTCAAAGTCCGGCGCTTTGAACTTCGGAGGAATTACCACGTCGGGCACTAGGCACATATCCAAGGCATTGTGGGCACCGTATGAGCTGAAACCCTCGACAGCTTTCAACCTTTCTTCCAAAACTCGATACATTTGGGTGGTATCATTGTCTTGGTGGGTGGTGCCGGGAGCAGATTGCCTTAGCTGGCTATTCTCCACATCATGGGGAATTACTTCATGCTGAGTAGTGGAGGTTCCTTGAGGACGACGCTCTTCATTCCTTACGGGGATTGTGAACGGTGGCGGAGGTGGTCCTTGACCCTCATTCTCAAAGGGTGGGGTATAACCCACAGGTAAACCATAAGGAGGCCATTGCACATTGGATGCATCCGTTGTTGGGCGAGGGTGGCTTTCTCGTGCCGACAGAGCTTGCATTAACTCTAGCATCTGATCCATTTTTCCTTTCATTCCATCAACTTCCTCTCTCAAAGCCGCTTGAGTTTGTTCCAAATTGTCCATGATCCTTTGTTTGTTAGCTCGTGTTCCGTACGAGTGTTGAATATCTGGTTCTTGGACCGAGGGCTTTCGGGGTTTTCGGGCTATGATTGCTTTGAACTGTTTTTAGGGAAATGAATGAGTTTTTTTTTGAAAAAATGCATGAAGATGCATGTGGATGTATGTATGCTTATGAGTATGCAAAATATGCGTGTTTTTATTTTGCTTTATGGAGTTTAAAGGTGCACGATTAATATTAGCAAATTCGAAATATTAAAGACCGAGAAATTGATTACACTTCAAAATATATTTGATTAAATAACATTTGTTTACAAAGTGTAACTAATGCTATTACAAATCAAATAGCCGCTCGCTTCTCGGCTTTGCTCATTTCCTCCCTATAGAAATCTATGGTGTCCTTGCAGAACTTCATAAACTTCTGGATCTCCACAGGGATGACAAAGTAGGGCATGACCATCTCGGCCTCCGCTAGCTTCTTTGGAAGTTGGGTGATCACCAAATTTGAGAATGCAACCAATTTAGTGAAATCCTCACTTAATCGGGTGGCGTCTTGCCATACATACTCAATCACTTCCTTGCGCTGGTCTAGCTTGACTCTTGCACTTCTAATCTCATCGTGTAGTTGTGCAATGTGGTCCCCATGAGCTCTTGCAATCTTGTCGAAGTACTCTTCAAATTTCTTGATGTCTTCTTCGAGATGATCGCACTTTAGCCTCCCTTGATGAGAGAGACTCTCATGTCTTTGTCGCTGGACGCGCTCGGCTTGAAGCTGCTCTTTGTAGTCTTTAACTACTTCTTGGAGCTGTTGATTTTTCTCTTGAAATTTCAACCTCCATTTTCGTTGAGCTTCGATGGCTAATTCGCCAAACTTCTTGAGCTCTTGGTTGGAATGTAAGATTCTTTCCAACTCTTCGTCCTTGGCAACAAGGTTGGCATCCGCACTAACCAAGCCGCCTCCTATCCAATTTCTCTTCCCTTCGGAGATTCTTAGCCGTTTTTGGCATACTAGGAGAGAATGTGATACTTCATCACGATCTCTCTTCGTCCTTGTGATCTCTCCCAAAGCTAGAAGGTGTTTTAATTCTAACTCCCGAATTTTAACCTTAAGCTCTTCCTCCACTTTGTTGGGAACGATTGTGCTTGGCTTAGGAATCTTGAGCTTGAAGACGAGCGTGTCTTTGTTCCCGGAATCCATATTTCTTTTTGCTAATATTTGTTCGTTCTTTTTAAACTCCTATAAAGCAAAACGATGCGAAAATTACTTTCATGAATGCAAATGTTATGCAAGGGTATGGTTTATGAAGGTTCGGAACTTCCCCCCCATCCTCACATGTAGGCTCTAAATTGGGAAATCTCCTAAGAAGAGGTCCTTAGAGTCATAGACCTCACATGGAATTAGGGTTGTCTATGGACATACGTCGACATGACTTCAATTAATTCCACGTGAAAATCTCATCTAAGCGGGGTTGGACATCCCACCTCACGGACATACGTCAACGCGGGCTTCCGCACACAACCTCCTTCTAACTTAGTGTTTTTCTCAAGCTCGGGTAGAGAGCCTCACACGTCCGGCATTAACCCGAACAATGTGGAGTAACATCACTCAAGTAACCCCCACATTTGATATATATAATATGAATATAAAGCAAATAAAGCAAATATAAACATAAAGCATAAATATAACATGCATGAATAAAATAAATAAACATGGCACGCAAAGAAAATAAAGCAATTGTCTTTAACCCAAATAGGTTAGGCTTGACTCGCTAGTGGGAAACGGATCCCCAGTGGAGTCGCCAGCTGTGCGCACCTCGTTTTTTTCCTCGGGAAAAAGACGCGCAAATCCTCCGAGGACGTCCTCGAACGCTCGGAGGGCCTTTGTGAAGCCGCCACCAAAGTTTTTGTGTAAAGGGAACGTTGATAAACCCTTAAGTTTTTTTTTGTTGTAAAGGGAAACGATAATAAAACCCTTTTGACGATGAGGATAAGGATTAGGTCATCGCAACCATTGTCGGGTTCGGGAGTCGGTTACGCGAGGGGAAGGTATTAGCACCCCTCACGTCCGTTGTACTCAACGGGAACCTTCTATTTGGTTAAAGCTTGAATTGTTTTTTTATACTTTGCGTGCATGTTCATTTATGTTAAAAATATAATAAAAAGGGGGGAAAAGAGATAAAAACAAACGAAAAAGAAAAAAAAGTTTTTATTATTGTGCTTGACAAGATGTCGATCTTGCTCCTACGTATCTCCCGGTAGTCGGAGAATTCAAAGCATACGTAGTTCTTTGGTAGAAAAACGTATATGTGTTGGTTGATTTTAATTGGACGATGTTTTAACCGAATTCTTGCGATTAAACGTAGCTTGTATGCTCGCACTTGGAGACTTATTAAGCGTTCGTTCGCGAATCACATTAGAATTGTTAAAAGGTACGTCCGTTAGGGTAGAGGGTTGAATTGGTCGCTATGGGACCAAGAGAGGTACAATGGACTCATACAAGTCAAACATTGACCGAGTGGACTCCGAAGAGTCGGGCGATTGTTCGATTGATCCACTGAGATCAAGAACGGGTACAATGGACTCGGACGAGTCGAACATTGACCGAGTGGACTCTATTGAGTCGAGGGGTTGAGTCTAATGGCCAACGGGGGACCAAAAGGTTTGGATTGACCACAAGGGGCCAAGATTTGGTTTGGGTTGTACATATTAAAAAAAGGGAATGACGATTGTCCGAGCGACGAGACATACGTCACGCATTCGTACAATCGGGGCGATGGAGAGACATACGTCACACCATCCCTTTTTCATTCATGCTTTTGGATTGAATTCTTTAGAAATCCCAAGGTATGTCAAAACATATGGTTTGAAAACCCAAAATGGGAAAGGTTTAGCAAATTTGCTAAAAACGCGCAAGTTCGTCTCATTTTGCGAAAATGCGAACGTAAACGGTGTATGTTCATCTTTGAGTTTTGAACATCATGAACAATATTTATTGTTCAAGTTTAGATTGAAATGATGAACATAGCTTGTTTGTTCATGTGGTTTTGAGAATTTGGGAAGATAACTTGCTTTGCAAGTTATCCACAAAATGGTTATACGAACTTGTGATTTTGCCAAAATTATGCAAAAACCTTGTTATGGTTTGAAGAACATGGGTTTAAAAACTCTTAGGTTCTGAGCTCTGGGGCTAGAACCTCAAAAATTGGTTGGTTTGATACAAAAACTCAGGTTCTGAGTTCTGTCATGGTCGCACTGCGACCATGACTTCGCACTGCGAAGCATGCGAAATTTTGGGTTCAGAAGCTGTTTCTGAACCTTTGTTCAGAAACAACTTCTGAACACACTCAAGACCTTATAGATGGGTGAAAAACTTTGAGTTTTTGGGGTGAAAAAGGTTGGACAAACCAGTTTTGATGTTTTGAAAACCTTGGGATTTCTTTGGAATTCAAAAGGGGTTTTTTAGGACAAAGAGTTTTGAGCCAAAATAGCTATGCAAACACAATTAAAAATGCAAGATAAAGAGCTTAGTAACTTACAGAACTCCTTAGCAAAGCTCCAGCTGCACTTGGTTTGATTTGGTTGAAGGCTTGTGCAAAAGGTTTGAGTATTTGTGATGGTTTTGGAACTTTGTAATGCTTTTGTGTGGATTGGTTTTTTCTGGTTGTTTGTGGAGATTTGTAGGTTGAAATGAGTAGAGTTTCTGCTCTTTGAATACTGTGTTCACTGTGTTTGTTCCTTTGGGCATTGCCTTCTATTTATAGGCCAAAATCAAATCTTTGTCATCATTACACAATCCCAAAATTCAGCTGATTTGTGGCCAAGATCAAGCTGAATCCCTTTGCATTAAATGCTAATGGATAGAGGCAACCCTGCCTTGTACCAAGGGGCAAGATCCAGCTTGATTTCAGCCACAAATTCAACCAATTCTAGAAGGTAATGATGAAGAACAAAGCTGATTTGCAATTGGCTAATGCTTGGGGATCAATCCTTGCAATCTCAATGGTTGGTCAATAAAAACGTGCACTGTAATGTGCAGAGATTGAGGGATGAAAAGGCTAAAATTGGCTGGTGTGAGAGGGTGAAAAGCTGCTGCAAAACAGAGTAGGCACTCATGGCTTTTCAAGTGAAAAATCCAGCTGGTTTGACTGGTTTTTGGGGCAGCAAGCAGGAGGAAAGTCCTCAAGCAGGTGGCTGGCAACCTTGTGGTAGTTAGCAGGTCACCTGGGAGGGACTAGAGCTACCCAAGGGCAAGCCCACTTGCTTGTCACATGCTAGGTTGGAAGAAAAAGCTTCCAACCTTGGCATTAATGGCAAGTCCTTCAACTCTGGCTTTGCTTGGCCCAATTAGCCATGAATGCTACTTAAAATAATTATGGAAATGATATGCAACAAATTCTGGAATTAAATCCAAGAAACCAAAAATCTGCAGAAAAATCGCAGACTTCGCAGTGCGAAGTGGGCTTCGCATTGCGAAGTCCTCAATTTTGAAATGTTGACTTTTCTGTTGACTTTTGTTGACTTTTGACTTTTTCCCCTCTTTGATTTTTTGATTTTTTTGTTTTAAAAAGCGTAGGACAAAATTAGGGTACTACAGTAACAAGGGGACTAGACTACTTCCAACTTTTGGAAGGAACTAGTATAAAAATATTGTGTGTCTCTCTTTCCTTCTCTCTTTTCATTTGAATCCGCTGCTAATTAACTTTGATAAAAGTTCAGAACTTGATTCTAAACTTAACATAATTTTTGAGAAGAAAAGAAACCTAAGTTTTTTTTTGAGTCCACACAATTCAACCCCCCCCCCCCCTTCTTGTGTGTTTTTCTCACCTTCAGTTGGTATCAGAGCTCCGGTTATGATATTAACACTTAACAGTGTGTCAGTGAGATCCTGAGAAAAACATGTCATCAGAAGGTTCATCTCCACCCCCTCCCAGAAATCAAAGAGTGTCATACCCCATTTTTTGACTCATATTTTTTCTTTGTTTTATCTTTTATTATTTCATCATTCATTATTACTTTTTATTATTTCATTTTTGTTGATGGATTTTATTTACATTTATCACCATAAGCATTATTACCACCTTTATTAATATTATCATTATCCTTATTAATACCATTGCTTTTGTTTTTTAATATTTATTACTATTATTTTCTTTTTTATCAATGTTTTATTATTATTATTATTATCATCATTTTTTAATTACTAATATTATTAACTTTTTCAGCATTTTATTATTATCTTTATTATTATTATCATTACTATTTTTTTCCATTATCACCTTCTTTATTACCAATACCATTATCATTATTCATCATTTTTTTTATTTTGTTTTATTTTAAAGAAAATACAAAAAAAAAAAAGAAAAAGGGAGTTCGCAGAGCAAAGTTACCTTCGCACTGCGAACTTTGCGAATTTTCTGCAGATTTTTAATTCTGTGATTTATCTTGCTTTTGTTTTCATTTTAGCTATTGTTATTATTCTCTATCATTATTATTATTATTATTATTGCCAATTGTGGCTGATTAAATGCAGCAAAGCAAGAATCAAATGTGTGACATTAAAGGTAAAGGTAAGATGGTTTTTCTTCCAACCTAGCATGTGCTCAAGCAATTGGGCTGCCCTTGGTCAGTCCTCATCCTTCCCAATTGACCTGTCATTAATCCTGAGCTTGCCAGCCAGCTGCTTGTTCCCTTTTCTTCCTTCTTTCTCCCCTAAAACCAGTCAAACTTAGATGGTTTTGCTTGCAAAAAGGCTGTTTGTGCTGCCCTATTTTCAGCTGTTTTTCTCCTTCCTCACACCAGCCCACATGCTCCCTTTTGTTTTCCTCCAACCTCTGTACATGGCAGTACACGTTTTCCTTGCTTGACCTCTCAAGATTGCAAGGATTGATCCCAAGAACCACACAATTGCAAGCTGCCCTGTTTTTTCAGTTTTTTCTCATCATTGCTATCCAAGATCAGCTGCATTAATGGCTGGATTTGGCTGATCTCTTGACCAAGGTTGCAAGGCAGTGTCCCCTCTTCACTTTTGCATTAAATGCAAAGCAATTTAGCCTGGTTTTAGCCCACAAATCAGCTAGGTTCTAGAGATTTTCTCATCATTGCAATTGATCCTCATTTTGCCTATTTAAGGAATGCAATGCATAACCATTCACACACAATTGAAAACACCTGAATACACTTACTTACACTTGAAAAACCACTGCATTGCAGCATTGTGAGAGTAGAGAAAACAGTTCAAAAACCAATTGGAACATTTGAGCTATTTGATATCCATAACCTCTAACATTCCAACCTTGATCAACCAAGCCACTTCCTATCTCTTGCACAAGCATTGCTAGGAGTTCTGTAAGTGTTCTAAAGTCTTATCTTTCATTTTTTGTTTGCTGTTTGCATTATTTGCATTGTTTAATTTCATTTTTGCACAAAAAACCCCTTTTGGAACTCAAGAGGAATCTCAAAGTTGCAAAGCATTAAAACTGAGTTGTTGTACCCCTTTTCTTCCAAATTTGCAAAGCTTTTTAACCCCCTTTAGGTTCTGAAGCTTGCTCAGGAGCAGCTTCTGAACTTCTGTTCAGAAGCATCTTCTGAGTTCAATTTTTCGCATACTTCGCAGAGCAAAGTCATGATCGCAGAGCGACCATATTAGAACCTGGCTTCGCAGAGCCAAGTTCTGGTTGCTCTGCGAAGGCTGTAAAACTCAGAACATGAATCAGGCTTCCAAAAGGCCAAATTTTTGAGGTTCCAACTGATGATTCAGAACCTAAGAGGGTTAAAATGCATTTTTGTTCAAACCATGTCAAAAGTTTTGCATGCCTTTGGAAATTTCACAAGTTTGTGCAATTAATTTTGAATAACTTGCAAAACAAGTTATGTTCTTAAATTTTCAAAACCAAGCTCGAGCAATAAGCTGAGTTCTTTTCCTTCAAAACCAAACTTGAACAATAACATTGTTCATGATTTTCAATCAAAACATGAACTCGAGCCGAACTTGCTCACTTTTTAAACCAAACTCAAAATTGAGCCGAACTTGTGCGTTTTCCAAACTTATGCATATTTTCATGATTTTGTTCATCCTTCAAACTTGAATAAACACTTGTTCTTGAGTTCCAATAACTTAAGCAACAAGCTATGTTCATGATTTTCAATAAACTCGAACAACAAATTTGTTCGTGATTTTTTACAACTTTCCTCTAAGTTTCTAACCAAGTGTTTTTCCCCTTTGAGATTTCTTTGAGTTTCAACGAAGCAAGAACTTGAATGAAAAAGGAATGGTTTGACGTATGTCTCTCCAAACCCCGGTTGCACGAATGCGTGACGTATGTCTCGTCGTTCGGGCAATCGTCATTCCATTTTCAACGCGTCCAACACACTTAACCTTTTTTTTTATCCCCGTGACCATTTTAAAAACTTTTCTTGGCCCTCGTGGTCAATTCGAACTCTTCGCGCCTTTGCGCGTTTTCAAACAAACTTTTACGCCTTGTGCGAATACCATCGCCTTAATGTGCGTCCGTCTTTTATCATTTAAACCTTTTACGCCTTCGTGCGTTTTCAAACCTTTTTTCACGCCCGAGTGCGAATCCGTCTCTTTTCATCAAACCCTTCTTACCTTTTTTAAGCTACCCTCATAACGGTAGTAGGTAAGAAGCTTTTTCATCGGTCTTTATTAACCTATCAACATAACGATAGTGGACCGCGTTGTTTTGTATTTTAAAGCAAAACTTTTTCGCTCGGGCGCGATTAAATCTTTTAATTAAAACGAACCAACATACAAATTTTTTCTACCAAAGAACTACGTACGCTTTGAATTCTCCGTCTACCGGGAGATACGTAGGAGCAGGATTCACATCTTGTCAAGCCCATTAATAAAAACTTTCTTTTTTCCCTTTCATCATATTTTCTTTTTCCCTTTTATATATTCAAGCACGCAAGCAAAACTTTGAAAACATTCTAAGCCTAAGTCGACTAAGAGGTTCCCGTTGAGTACAACGGATGTGAGGGGTGCTAATACCTTCCCCTCGCATAATTCACTCTCGAACCTAAAATCTCTTATTTAAAGGTAATTTCGAACTTTTTTCCTTTTCTCCCCGAAAAATTAAAAGTTCAGTCGTGATTTAAAATTAGTGATTCAAAGCTTCTCAATAGCTTGACATCCGAAATTCGACGCGACAAAAATGGCGACTTCACTGGGGAATAGACATAAAACACTTTGTTTGTGTATGACAAGTCAAGCTTATCTCAGTCGGCTTTTAGGCTAAAATGTTTTGTTTTACTTGCGTGTTTATAGCTTGTTATCATTATTTGTTTCTATCCTTTTGCTCTATATTTATATGTCATATTGCTTCATATATATATATATATATATATATATATATATATATATATATATATATATATATATATATATATATCAATTGTGGGGTTTGTTACTTGAGCGATGTTACTCCACATTATTCGGGTTAATGCCGGACGTGTGAGGCTCTCTACCCGAGCTCGAGAGAAAATTAAGTTAGAATGGTGGTTGTGAGCGGAAGCCCGCGTTGACGTATGTCCGTGAGGTAGGATGCCAAACCCCGCCTAGAGGAGATTTTCACTTGGAATGTATTGAAGTCTTGCGAAGTTCGCAAACGACGACCTTAATTCCATGTGGGATCCATGACTCTAACGACGTATTGAAGTCTTGCATTCGTAATTTTTGCATACCGTCTCACTTCATAGAAGGGGCAATCAAAATTTTTTGTTTATTACTGCTTTTTAATAATCATAATTGGGGATAGAAATGACCAGTTTGTTGAAAGGTGGCAATTTTGAAAAATTTCAGAGTCTGATGACTTCACAGAGCAAAGTATCTTCGCACTGCGAAGTTAACTCTGAGGTTCGCAGAGCAAAAGTACTTCGCAGTGCGAAGTATGCGAATTTTGTCAGCTCAGTTTTCAAAATTACTGACCCTCCATTACTTCCCCCCAACCACCCATTTCACTCTCTCTCTTATCTAACCGTTTTCCTTTTTCATTAACTCCTAAAAACAAAAAACTTTCATTTCTTTTCACAAACTTTTCAAAAAAAAAACCCCAAATTTTTAAAACTTACCCATTTTTTCTTGAATCTTTCCTTTTTTCATTAAATTCGTGCTTTATCTTACTCAGAACAAACAGCAAGGTACGATTTCTTCCTCTTTCTCTTCTTTTATTTCTGATTCGTGCTAGAATAGTATGTGATTTAGGGTTTTAATTTTGAAACTTCCATTTTAGGGTTTAAGTTTGTGTTAAGCTTCATTTCATTCCTAGTTTGCCATGTTAAGTTGCGATTCAGTAAACATGCATTATGGGTAGTTGAAATAGACCCATTCCTTTCCCTTTTTTAAGTGATTTTTGCACGAATTTATTTTACCCATTTTGTAGAATTTGAATTAAAACTAGTTCATGTGTTAAACGTTGTTATACCCATTAAGTAAATCTGAATCATCTATCTAACATGCATTGTATGAAGCTTAATCCAAGGGTTTAGGGTAGATTTCTGGGGGATTGCATTCTTTTTCTGTCATGGTCGCAGAGCAAAGTTCAACTTCGCACTGCGACCTTTGTTCTGGGCAACCCAGATTTGCACGTTCAACTTCGCACTGCGACCCTACCTTCGCAGTGCGAAAATGATAGAACATAACCCCTATTTTTCCATGTTTCCTTTCCAATTCAATTGGTTTCACCTCATATTGCTTATGATTATGTCTACTGTTTACTAATTTTGTTTCTTTTCTTGTAGATGGCGCCAAAACAAACCGGGAAACGATCACGGGCCGAATCATCCGGGTCAAGACCCCAAGGGGCATATGATGCTTCCCGTTTCCTCAGCCTCCGAAATCAAGAAAGATATGAGGAGCTCCTCCGAAGAACGTTCTGGGCCGAAAGGCAATTTATTATAAGTGAGCGGGGCACTTATCGGGAATTGGCACGGTTGATAGATTCCCGCAATTGGGGAGTTTTAGTGAATCCTCCACTGAACTTAAATTACGACCACTACAAGAAAATCTGTTTTTTGCGACAGTTAAAATGAGGCATTGCGACGGTTCTAACTGTTGCAATAGAATATCTGCGACAGTTCCTGTACCGTCGATGAAATGCGTGTCGCTGAAGCATTTTGCGACGGTTCCTCAAACCGTCGTTACAACCGTCGCAGCAGGTATTGCGACATTTTCTTAACTGTCGCAAAGTGCATTTTAAATTATTTTTTTGAATGGGTCTTTTAGGCTAGTAGCGACGGTTTAAACCGTCGCAAATGCTAGCAGGTATTGCGACATTTTCTTAACTGTCGCAAAGTGCATTTTAAATTATTTTTTAAATGGGTCTTTTAGGCTAGTAGCGACGGTTTAAACCGTCGCAAATGCAAAATTTTGATAATTTTATTTTTTTAACATTTTTCTTTAAAACAATTTTCACAACTGTTTAAATAACAATTAATCTTAAATTAAAATAAAAACTATAAATCAATAAAACACTTAAAATGCAAGAATATATAAATATAATCGACTAAATTTCATTCATATAAACGATTCAAAAGTAACAATGTTGATCCATACATTAAACTTAATTAAAACTATAAATAAAGTAGCTTAAATATTCAAACACCAAAATAGTAGTGAATTTCAATGGTTGACCATACAAAAAACTGCATAATTAGTTCATAATATATATCTAAACATCCCTAGTGACGTTGCTCATTATCTTCAAGGCGGTAACTAGACTCAGAGGAGCGCACACCATCTCTTGGGGATTCTACGTGTGTTGGCTAAAAAAAAAAATAAGACAATGATTAGCAATATCAAAGTACTCATTAAAACTCATAACAAAAGAGCAATGACAATCTTCAAAATGGATAGAGTAAAAAAAAAACAACCAGGTAAAAACGGCCTTGTAAAAATAACACCAAACAACCAAGTAAAAACATACAAAACCCAAGGTCGAGCTCAAAAGAAGTCGACAAGAACAACCTAACCAGCCCCTAAAATTTATCATCCTAATCCAAACAATAAGAATGCAACTTGTGAGAATATAATTTTACCTGTTTTTCTCTAGAATTTTGCATTTGCAACAAGAATGCAACTTGTTCCTTCAAGATATCAACTTGTGAAGCCTTATCCTTGAGTGAATCAATTTCAGCTTGCATTTTTAACATCTTCTCATTAGCCTCAAAGGAAGATGCCGATCTAGCACGGTGAGAAGTAGAGATTTGAGATGGTGTTATCCCAAGTCCCATAGAACGCACATATCCATGATGTTCTTTTCCAAACACTTTGACAAATGCTTCATTCTCAGAATGAGTGTTTTGCATTTCAATTTGCAATTGTTCCTGCATGTTATCAAATTATCATGACTAAAATGTTTTCATATTATCATGATGTTCTGTGGATTGATACAACATAATTAATTAAATATTTCTCATTCCTTAGCTCAAAGCCTGCAAAAGTTAGTTTAGTTGTTGCCATCATGGAACTTACTATTCAGAAATAAAGGGTAGAATAGTCTTATTTGAAAGTGTTGAGTATGACTTATTTTCGCTGATAAGTGGGTAGCTACTCTGTAATCTTCCTGTTAGCAAATTACAGCAGCTACTCTGCTGTCAGAGACGTTGGCAAAATTAACCGAATATTTGTGATCAATCGTTGTGATCTTATGTGTGTTAATTTATCTATTTTCTTTAGAGCCTGGTTTGTTGATCTAATGGGAAGACTTGTGGATACCAAACTTACCAGTCAACATGTAGAATCATGCTAGTTTACAATGTCGGGTATGATTATTGTGCTGATTCACTTTGTTTACTAGCCTGGTTTGTGCGTATATATAGTTCAATGGATTTGCTACTTCATAAAATTGATTAAGTATTTGTCATTCCTTAGCTCAGAGCCTACAAAAGTTGGTTTAGTTGTTGCCATCATTGGACTTAATATACAGAAATAAAGGGTACAATGAATTTATTTGGAAAGATCTGTGGATGAAAAACCTACTAGCCAAGAATCTTTCTAATTTACAGTTCTGGTATCAAAAATTGTGTTGACTCACTTTCTTGCTTGTTTCCTGTGTTATCTGACTAGACTTGTTTATATTCACTCAAACTCACATTTACTAAATTAGCAACTCAATAATTAAGTTTTACCACCGAACTGCTAAAGACTTAATGTTGTGAGCTGTTTATACATAATTGAAAATACAAAGCAGACTCTCCTCCTACGCAATCAAATCTTCCCTTTCTGACCCAAGCCCTATGATCAAAATGTTTTCTGTCATTTGTTCATGAACCAGCAAATAATTTTCTGCATGATTTGCAACTCATGAAGAACCTGAACATACTGCATTAGTTTCAAAATCATTTGTTTTCTGCCATATAGATTCTGGTGAAAGTAAAGGGACAACACAGGTCACTTTGTGTAGTGTTTATGATTTCTTGTTATGGTTTAAGGTGTCTCTATGTAACAGATTGGTGTGCATTTCGAATAATTTGTGTGATTTCTAGCAGTGTTGTCAATTGAGGATAGTGGAAACTAGTTAGCAAAAACAAATAATTGTCATTTATGTTCACAAGGAGATTTCATAGAAAACTTAGAATGACTATATACATATAATTCCATTACTATTACTATATGAAAAATATCAATGATCGATTGAGTGTTTAAACATATAAATGACTATATACATATAATTGCACTTACAGCTTTTTCCTTGGCCTCTTCATTGACAAATGACCCGTCAGACTTCTTACGAGCAATTGGATACATTTCTCCCCTACTGTATTCTCGACCATCTCTCACTTCCTACAAATAACCACGTGTAATAAGTACTTGTGCAATGATACCTTTAATCAAAGACAGATTGAGTGAATCATACCAACTCATCTCTCTTCCTCGCAATAGACTTAGTTCCTAGTGTATGATGGATTGTTAGTTTTTGCCTATTTGATGCATTTTTTTGTGCCTTCTGCTGCGTTTTTGGCTTCCGCCTATATGCTACAAAAACAGCCCAATCGGTTGGGTCAATAAAACGTGGATAATTCGCAAGATTCACTTCTAATGGGAGCTCCCATTTAAAATGTGTATTGAACAATCGACATCTTGCATCCTTCCATTTCCTTCCAAGACTAGTCAGAATATATTTCTTGTTGTCTCCATCATCAACAACAAATTTTGTCTTGAAACATAAACATAAAAAAATAGTTACTAAACAAAAGAAACAATAAATCAAAAAATATGTAGTTGTATATCAATGATACCTTTATTTTCGCATCATAAATGTTAGTTTTTTGTTTCTCTGGAATTTTGTCCCAACTTTCGAACACTATCGGAAAGTCTCTAAACATTCTTGCAAGTCCACCCAAAAAATTCGCTAACAAACCAGCTGCTGCTCCCACTGGTTGACGGTCATTCCATCTTGTTATTATCCTTGTTCCATTAGGAGATTCTTGCAACACATCATACACCATTAAACGCATGTTTGAAACATGACCCGCCACATCTAACACATAAGAAAGTAAGTGAAATATGACATAACTCAACGATGTAAAACAATTAAATTATTTAAAGATAATTTGGAACTAGATTACTTACTTATAACTTCTACATCCCAATATTTAGATTTCTTTTTTTGAGTAATTTCTGGATCATCTTCTAACACGTCATCTTCAGAATCAGGGACTGGTGCATGTGGTGGTGTCACATGTGTAGGTGGCAGTTCAGTCACCTGGACTATTGCCGGCGGTGTTGTCACCTTGCTAGTTAGTGGATATGTCTCTTGGACTGGTGCAGGTGGTGGTGTCACATGTGTAGGTGGTGGAGGGGCTTGTGGTAAATCATGCGAACGGAGGCGCTTCTTGTTGATTGCCTCAAGAACTCCAGGTTGTACAAACCTTGAACGACCCTTCACAAACTAAATAAGATCACAGTCATAAATATGGAGGGATTTGATTGGTCCAAAAAAGAAAAAAAAACCTACAGGAATCAAAAGTATAATTAAGATCACAATTTCATGTGCATAATCATAGTATGACATCAACAACATCTGACATCAACAATACATTATGAATATATAGATAATTCTCAAACTATTTGAAACCATTATGAATAAACTACTCACAAACATAGTACTATATCACCCTTTAATGAAATGTATTGAATGAAATAAATGTGTGTGTATAGTTCAGTAGAATGAGACAAGTATATCATGTATGGTGTGTGGTTTGTGAGTGGTGTCTTGTTCTGTTTGACATCATGTTAATCAAAGGATAGTGTGTATTCAAAAAGCTTTTGAATATAATGAAAGTTTCTTTTGATTGAACTATCAATCAGTTGATTTTTTTTTTTAATTTTTTTTATGAAATTAAAAGCACTAACCAACAAGACAAGCATCTAGTTAGCGATGAAATATTGAGTGAAAAATGTAAAACTTGTGTTTGGTTTATGAAAAAGTATGGATTTTGATCATTTTGTGTGACCGAGTGAAAAACCGTTCTTGGTTAGATCTACTTAACAATTGAAATCATAAGACCTCCTGACTTTAATTTTTTAATTTTTTGGTGAAACAATTATTAGTTAGATTTTATTATCTATTGGTTGAACTCTAAATTACCATGAATCTTTTTCTTTGAGAGCAGAAAATTACAAACAAACAAAAAAAACTTACATTTTCACCTTAACATTTGTCTATAGGTAACCGAATGAAAGTATATTAGTCTGAAGCGAGTAGATAAAAAAAGGTTCTAAAGTTTAAGAATCAATAAATCATACCGATGAAGGTTTTTTAGTGGCAGAAGAGGATTCGACAAGGGATTGAGCGAGAGTTGGCAGATTGAGAGCGTTAATCCTTTTATTATTATCTTCAATTCTTTTTCTCCGTGCATACTCATATGGTGTCATCTTTTTCACAAGGTTGAGACTCTAAACACACTTACACTGCAAGCATTGATGATAAACAAGTCAAAACGATGCATAAGATAAGTAAAAGCCAAACTAATGCAATTATGCAAGTAACTCAAAAGCCAAACTAGAACAAACTAGCAAGACAACACCCAAAACCAAAACCATAGCCAGAAAAACAAAACTCCTTTCACACAGCAAACTCAGGCACAACCCAACAAAATGAGATACGCAAAACAGTATAATATCACGGCAAAGACAGCTGCATCTGAACCCTAAAACCCATACCATACACGGAAAACAGGGGGCAACAAGGAAAAGACAGCCACAACTGATCCCCAACACACATTTGCGATTGGAATCAACAGACCCGTTTCAATGAAACAATAGTGTGCGATTAGGGATTGGAATCAACAGACCCGTTTCAATGAACATCTAAATTCATAATAAGGTATAAAAATGAGTTTGGGGATCTTTGGTTACGTCGTAACAGCAATAATTACAAGGACCATTGTAGTGTCTAAATTTCTTCAATAAATTGTTGAAACACCTTAAGCAACATGTTTGTTAGCTCCACAGCCAATAAATTGTTGAAACACCTTATGCAACATGTTTGTTAGCTTCAGAATAACTAAATTGAAAACAAATAAAAAATCTAGAAGCCTCAGTACCACAGCCAAGATATTTACATCAAAGAATAAACTATTCAGACGGTAATTCCAGTTCAAGTTTCATCATCATCGGCTTCACTATAACAATAACCGTAAAAATTAAATAAAAAATGAAAAAAAAATAGAAATGTAATCGCACAAATCGGCTCTGCAAAATTATAGAATATTAGATACCAGAGCATACAGAAATGTAATCATAGCATTTCTGGTCAGAGCATACAGCTACCAGAAATGTGGCATCAGACCCAAACACTAAATAGAACAATTTAAAATGAAAAAACCCTCCGGTTCAAGGATTTGTTCAAACTCCGGTTCACTATGTTAAGAGATACTATAAAAGCTAGAAAAAATGAATTAATGTAGTCAGTAATATGAGCTTAATATTTGAAGATAGCATTTGATATAGAGACAGCAGAATCCATCGACATTAATTAATTAATTTATTTATTTAAAGTAGCAAGCAATATGTATAAATGTGGAATGAAAAGAACAAACCTGTAAATTGTGGTGCAACAGTACCAAGAGTAAACTTGGAAAATTTGAGAGCAGATAAAATCATTGGTCTGTATTCTTCAAGGATCGGTTCTGCCGATGTCTTAATAAGCTCAGAAGCAGCCTAACAAAAAATGAAAACGAACTTCACTTCAGATTACCAGAGCCAGAGAATAATTATAAAAAGGATAAAGGTAGGTACTTCGTTAACAAATGATATCAAAGCTGATACTTTACTTAAGTGTGTTGATTATGACTTATGAGACGCAATCTATGAAGGGCAATAAAGAGCAATCACATATCAGGCTAAACTGCTCAAATGGTCATCAAAAGATAAATGACAATATAAAGAATCTTGAATCCTTGATTAATGAATATCATTGAACGTTAATAACTTCATTAGTACACAGAATTTGCATATAAATTAATCTTAACACAGATGAAGCAGACTAAAGGTAAGGATTTTTGTAACAACCTAATAATATTAATCACACACGATCCTGAACAAGGCGAAGAAGGACGAGCAAAACAGATACAACGAAGGAACAATCCAAGAAAACCAGCAGACCCCGCACTAAACCACTCACCTCTCTGCCAATAAAACCAGTGCAGGCAGAGAAACAACACCAAAGAATTATTCTCACACACAGCTCCGCAAATCTTTGTGAGACCCGTTTCAAATCTCACACACAGCTCCGCAAAGAATGATCTCGGCCGATATCAACAAATGATATCAACAGACCCGTTTCAATGAAACAATAGTGTGCGATTAGGGATTGGAACATTTGCGATTGGAACACACATTTGCGATTAGGGATTTTCAATGAAGAAAAAAAATATGCAAAAAAAAAGCATACAATAAGATAAAATCAACGAAATGAAATGAAACTTACAGTGATTTGAATTGGAACGATTTGCTGTGTGATTTACAGTGAAGAATTGGAAAGATTTGGGGTTTTGTTGAGTGAAAGGAAAAGAAACCAAAAAATGAGTGAGTGGGTGAAGGATTCCTACCTATCAGTTACCAATTCCAGTTGTAGTTTTGTTGAATTAAACGATTTGTGAGAAGTGGTTTGGGAGTGAGAAGTGATTTGGGAGTGAGAAGTGATTTGGGAGTGATAATGTTTTTGTTCTTTATTTATTTTCTGAAAATAAAGATGAGAGGACCAGAGCCAATTTTTAGAATGAGCGCCCTTTATTTTCATTTGGCGCTATAACTATAAGCCATTATTTATTTTAGACATTGCGACAGTTGAGCAAACTGTCGTATGAACCGTCGCAAAAGTCATTAAAAAAGCACCATTGCGACAGTTGTGCCAAGATGTCGCAATCTGAGTGTCGCAAAATGACAATTTTCTTGTAGTGGACATCATCCGGGAATTCTATGCAAATGCAATCCCCGCTGATCCAAGGGGGAATTCACTTACCAAACCATGGTTCGTGGTTGTGTCATTAGATTCGACCGCGAAGCCATAAACGCCTATCTCCGCAACCCCCTCCAGCTTGATGACGAGGAGTTATATGCCTTCCATAGGCACCAAAATCGGGGGAATTGGAACCATGACGTCTATGCCCAAACCCTTTTTCAATCCGGGAGAGGTTATGAACTTAATGCATCAGGGCAGCCTACCAAGGCCATCAAAAATAACCTCACCACATATGCCCAGGTTATTTTCCACCTCATCGTCCATAACATAAAGCCAAAAAGCCACACATCCTCCACCACTTTAGATGTCACACCCTTGATCTACTACATCCTCACCCACAAGCAAGTAGACGTGGCTAGGGTGATTGCCCAGGAGCTTAAAATAGTGGTAGAAAGTGGCATAAAACCTCCGGCCAAAAAGATGTGCCCACTCGCATTCCCGGGCCTGATTATGGGTCTCTGCCGGGATGCGCGTGTGGTAATCCCCCCTCATGTTTCTGAGACTATCAAGAATCCGATCACGGATGATTACATTGCGAGACATTGCACGGGGAGG